>PVIJ01002145.1:0-16018 GCA_004024925.1 Scalopus aquaticus | reverse complement strand
TGCGCTTGGTCTCCTGCCCCTTTCGCCCCCTTGGTTCTTTCAGGAGGTGCCCCCTCGAGCTTCACTAAATAACCTGACCTGCTGGACGGGTCAAGTTGCGGCTAGATTTTCAACTGTTCTGGGGTCGGTGGCCCTAACCCGGGATTACTCAAGGGTCAACTGTATTTCCGATTAACTAATGTAAGTGGAATCAGACAGTATCTGCCTTTTTGTGGCTGATGTATTTCACTTGGCACAATTGTCTCAAGGCCCACCAATGTTGGGGTCTGTATGGGAATTTCCTTCCTCTTTAAGGCTGATTGATCACCTTTGACTGCGTGTGTACACAGCCTTCTGTTTCTCCCTTCACCCATCAAAGGGCATTTGCATTGCTTCCACCTCTTGGCTCTTGTGAATAATGCAGCTATACACATGGATGTACAGTTACCTCTTTGAAATCTTGCCTTCAGTTCTTTTAGATGTATATCCCGAAGTGGGATTGCCGGATCATGTGGTAGTTTTATTTTATATTTCATTTTATTTTAGGACCCACATTCCTATTTCCATAGCAACTGTAGCATTTTTTCAAGGCGACCAAGGGTTCCAATTTCTCCACATCCTCATCAACCCTTGTTATACTCTGCTTTTTGATAACAGCCATCCTAATGGGCACAGGGTGGTATCGAGTTGTGGTAGGTTTGTGTTTCTTCAATGGTTAGTGATGTTGAGCATCTTTTCATGTGCTTCTTGGTTATTCATAGATTATCTTTGGAGAAATACTTATTCAAGTTCTTTGCCCAGTTTTTAATCAGGTTACTTGGGGTTTTTTTCTGTAGTTAAAGGAAGAGCATCTTGAGATAAGTTTGAAGAGAGAAAAATCTGGGCAGGAAAAGAGCAGATAAGCTTTTGTCTACCAAGATCCTGTAATGATTTGTTCACATTTGGAGAGGCTGAGAGCCCCGGACCTGTACCCCACTAGCTAAACTAGAGACTCAGTTCAACGGGACCCAGCTTCCTTCCTACGGTCTCATAACTGAAGCACATCCCTTTCGGAGATTGGGCTCTCCCCCACCCTCACTCCAAGTGACACACGGGCAGCCCTGTAGAAGCCTAGAGTTACTTTGAAGCTCCAAGGGAAGTTATCGTGACTTTCCCTACCTCCCCTGGCCTGTCATAGCTGGGGTGAAAACCCACACAGGCAGGATGCTTGATGCCGGGACAGGGACCTCAAGTGAGGCAGCAGGATTAGCCAGGCGCACTCCAAGACCCCCCCTAGGGACCAAGAGGAAACTTCTCCCTACCCCAATGGCAGGTAGAGCAATCCAATTAACATCAGACAGGTGAGAAGAAAAAACAAATTTGATTACATAAGTAAGGAGACTCTACATGGGTGTGGATCCTAAAGCAAGACGAGGGAACATATTCTGAGCTAAAGAAGATGGGGGCCTGGACTTCGAGGAGAGAGGAGGGGGACTCAAATGACGAGGAGAGGGTGACTAAATGAAGAAGACCAGATGCTCTGTAATTAGATATTTGCCCTGCTAGACAGGTAAGCTTCTCCAATAGAAAGGTGACCGCTGGGAAAAATCTTATTTGGGGTAATAGTTTCATTCTTCTAGGTAGTTTGGGGGTGGTAAATATTTCTCACGAGATTGGAGGGCCTCGACCCGTTTCAGCCCGAAGTAATCCAGGAGCACCGATATAACAAGTGTTAGGAGGCCTGTGCATCTTGGGGAGGCCTGTCACATTTAGGACACAGTGGGGTGCACAGCACCCTCCCCCCAGCAATGCAGTCACAGTCCTCTGTGTTCGCTGGAAGCAGGAGAGCAGCGGGCTCTGTGAGCGTGGCCATCTCCCAAGAGCCCACGCGCCCACCTTTCCCAGCCCAACACCTGGCTCCCTGCTCTGGGAAGCATTTGCTGGGTGGGAAACGCTCCCAGGACACTGCCCTGATGTAGGGAACCAAAAAGTATTTTTGCATGAGGCGACTATTAAATGACAGAGATAAAGAGACGGAGAGAAAGGGAAGGACGGCGAGGTGATACACCTCAAATATTAATAGTTGCTGCTCCTGGGTAGTGGAATATGGATGAATTTTTTTCTTTGTGCTTTTCTGTTTTTTCCAAATTTTTAAGCATGAATATGTATTACTTTTGTAATCAGAGAAAGGACAGCACATGGTAATTTTTAAAAGCCTTTGTTGGGCTTCATGCCCACTTGGGCTGGTGCTCTTTCGGATCCCACACAGGAAATTATAGAGTCCCTGCCCCTCGGTGCTTTGCAGCCCAAATACACCTGCTGATCTGCCCACTGGGCCAAAGACATTCTTGGGGAGCCTCAAAAGAGCCCTGACATCAGCCCAGCAGGAAAGAGAGGTGTCAGCGGGCTGTTGCCCAGGGGCAGGATGAAATCCTGATGGATCCATAAAGGGAGATACATGTTGCCCAGGGACGGGGTCACTTTCCTCCTACTCTGATTAATCCAGAGAGCTCCAGCTTCCTGAAGGAAGGGGCCATGAGAGGGGCTATTTTAGAAACTAGGAGACAGCCTTGCAAAGGAGACTGAGAAACGCCAGGGATGGGCTCAGTGCGGGTGTGCAGGCCTGTCCCTCCCCACCCCCAGCAGGGCCTGGTTCCCCCCAGCTCAGCCCTCCCTCCCTGGAAAATCCCATTTTCAGGGATCAACTCACTCTGGATGGAGAGGGGCTTGGTGAGGGAACTGGAATGAGTTCAGCAAGACAGAGACTGAAAGACAGTATCTCGATTTGAATCAGTGGTACAAAAAATGGCAAGTCCCTGCATTCTCATCAGCCATTTCCCTTCCTCCCCTGGCAAGGGAAGCATCATGGACCCTAACGGCAGCCCCATGAGTAAAGGGGGCTGTGAGCCAGACACGGGCAGAGATAAAGTCGCCCCTCTGCACTGCCCCTTAGAAGATAAGGCTGGGCAGCTGCCTGTTTCCATGCAGGAGAGATGAAATTTGTAACTATGTTCCTTGCATGTACAGAGCACAGCATCCCTCCAGAGTGTTCAAGCAATCCATCCCATTAAACAGGAGGAGAAACTGAGACTCGGAAGAAAGAGTGACATGCCAAGGGTAGGGAGGGATACACCTAGGACAGCAGGCTAAGGCTCCCACCCACCGCTCAATACTTGCTGAGCAGTTTTCAGAAGCCTCCTTGCCTATCTGAGCCCCAGGGCGTGGGTCACCTGTGTTCTGGGGCCAGCTGGCTGAGAGCCCCAACACCCGTTAACCCTGTGTCCTGTGTCAGATCTTTGTACAGCCCCAGACCTGCAGGTTACCCATCTTATCATGTTAAACTTGAACACAGTCATTTCTTACAATGCAAAAGGCACCATTCCTGAGGTCCTGCAGAAGAAATGCCTGATGGGGTTCTTGTTTGTCTACAAACCCAACAGGACAACTACACACCTCATCCCTATAAGCCTCTCAGGGCCTCGGTTTGCACAGGATGACTTTGTTAAAATTAGAATAGGGTGCCCCCTCCTGGCAGATAAATTACAATGCAAGGCCCTCTGGAGTCCAAGTGGCCCCACCCAGGTGGATGGATTTCAGCTCTCACCCAACCGACAGGTGGGCAGCCTGTGCAGGGCATATGGCGGGTCTCATTCCAGAGGGCCAAAGATGCCAGCCTTCCTTCACCCGATTCTCACTTCCCAGGTGTACCATAACCCTCACATGATTTTCGTTCAAACGCCCCACTTGCTGATCAGGAAGTGTCCCCACCCCACGTGCCCCCTGCCCGTGGTCTGGATTGGATTTCTAACTCCCTATGTATGTAGAGCTGATGAGGTCTCATTCCCAGGAGGAACCAAGCACTTTCTCGTCCTCTGCCTACCCCCACCTACCCCCCTTGGAGAGCTCCTTTATACTCTATTTTTAGTTTCTTGATTGCAAGTGAGAAGTCGGAATCAGAGTATGCCAGGAAGCCGCCGCAGTAACCAACCCAGAAAAATGGACAGCAACTAGGGGAGGGAGTGGAGGAGATCTGGCCCCTGGACAGCGTCTAATCCCACACTCCCCTGGGTGGAAAGGAGGGCAGGGGCGTATCCTCCACCCCTCCTACAGGCCTGAGCTGCAAGGTAGCTTCAGGAAGCCACAGAGCTCGAAGGACCCCTACAGGCCACCTAGCTAGCCCCTCAGTTCCGCATTTGGAAACTGAGAGGGGCACCTGGGCAAGGTGGTTCACAAGAAGTCCCCTCATCCCTAAGACTTCACTGGTCCTGCCCAAGGTGCTGCCACAGCTTGGATGGGGGTGCGGGGGGAGTACTTCCATCTGAGATTTACCCCCAAAGCTGCTGCCATCTCTCTGCCAGGCCTGGAGAAGAATCAAAGCCACCTCTCCCCCAGCCCAGCCCAGACTGGCCCAGGCCAGCCGGTCACAGCCTCAAATTGACCAGAGCTCACTTGCTCTCTCCAGCAGGAGCCCAAGCTGGCCCCTCAGCGTGGCCAGATGCACCATCTCCTCACCCCTCACCCCACCCGCTGAAAACCAAAAGACACAAGGGCCAGAGCGTTCTCTCGATGCGCTGCGCACTCCCCAAATGAATGAACTGCAGCTCCAAAACGGCGGTGCAATTGGCAGTTATTGCTGGCAGTTTATCAGTATTAACTGATTAGGACGGGGATGATGGATCCCCTGTCTCCCCAAGCCCGCCGCCCCAAGGGCCCCCGCGCTCCACCCAGGCCCAGTGCGCTGCTCCTCCCAGGGCACCCCTCCCACACCGGCCTCAGGTGCAGGCCAGCCCCTCACTCACTGTCTGCCACAGCGGACACTCCCCACCCCCAAAGAGACACATTTAAATAAATAAAACAAATTCAAATGAGGACACTAAATCTCCCCGGCGTTTAATTGATGATCATTATGCTTGGGAACCTAAACTCTTTTAATTTCACTGCGGTGCAGGGAGATGAATTATAGAATTACAGTCGCCAATTATCAATCACGCCTTTGCTCGAGTCTCTTGGCCGCCCAGCCGGCTCGCCCTCCTCTAACAGGCCAGGGGTTGAAGAGGCCAGATAATAGCTCTGCAGACAGATCAGACAGGGGGGACTGGGTAACACTCAGTTTTGGGGGTCCCACTCTCACTCTCTTATCACTCCATTTCTAGCTACCACCTTTTCCACTTAATTAAAAAAAACAGCAGAGCAAAGAAAACCTTTTTCATTTAGAGCTTGGCATTCGATTCATTTTGCTCAGGGTAAGATGTGCTGGTAGTGTCCTCCCCGCACTGGGCAGGTTTCCAGGGGCAACTTCTGCCCCCACCCAAGCAGCTGCCTGGCCCACCTTACCAAGGAGACCCAAGCAGCTGCCGGGCCCATCTTAGCAAGGCAGCGGCACTGAGGCTGGTTTAAGGGGCTCCACCAGGGCAGGCTGGAGAAGGCAGCAGCCCCCTGGCCAGGCCTGGAGCCTGGGTTCCACCACTACCAACCGATTCCATTGCCCTCTTCTCCCAGTCCCGCTTCACAGTGAAAATAATAATAATAATTTGAATAATAATTTCCACCAAAGCTGTGAATGATTTGCATTTGTATAGAGCTCTGCAATTTACAAAGTGCTTTCATGTGCATTATCTCATTTGATCCTCCCAATAATCCTGCGAGAGGTCGGCAGAGCAGGTATTTTTGTTATTCAAACGTTTATTCATTCATGCCACTAACATTTATTGAGTTTCTACTTTGTGCCAGGCCCGGGGACACAAAGATGAGGCAAAAGGAGGCATGGTCCCTCAAGGAATTTGGAGTCTATAGTGAACTGAAAATTCAAAGCCCCTGGGGAGGAAGCGCTCTGCTTCACAGGGAGGGGCGTGGGGCAGGAGAGACTAAGCTCCCTGACACAGGTGTGAGCGACAGGGCCAGCCCCCAGACACTGGCTCCAGGCATGCGCCGCCCCACCCTGCACGCACATACATTATCATGCTGGCGTCACTGTCCTCATCTGGTCTGCTTTTTAAAGTATCCATGTTAGCTTATGTCTAGTCCTGGGTCAAAAAACAAATGTTCATTGGCAAACAGCTGGAGGTCAAGAGAAAAAACCGGGGCAGCCGCTGATGCCGAGTCTCAAGGCCACGTGGACCACCCCAGGAGCAGAGAGATGACAGATGGCGTCTGACTTTGGCCCGTGGCTTCTTTATCACCCCGACCCTCTAGCTTCGGGATCCAGGCATGCAAGCCTCCTAGCCAGACCCCGCCTCCCAAGGGCGCCAGGCTCGGATTCCCTGTGCCACAGCCGGGCAAGGGACCACGTCTTGGCCTCTTCCCAGAGCTAAACATCTCCAAGCAGAGGTCCTGCTGGGATCGCGGCGGGGGTCGGAGCCACCGGGTCTGCCTGGCCAGAGCCAGGACAACTCTATCCTGTCACCAGCTGGCTTCCCCGGGCTCCGGGCCACTGGCCTCCAGCCAGGGGCCAGGCACCCGGCCATGCCAGGGAGCCAAGCAGAGCTGGCAGGGAGCGGTCCTGTAACATTCTCGCAGGTCTTGGAAAGCTGCGAGGGAACCAGGACGCTCTGGAAATGATGTCTCCATCTTGGTGGGGAGGGCATCCCAGCCTTGCCCTGGGACTGAGGACTTCCTTCCCATCACACCCGCAAGCCCGTCCCCATTGCTGCCAGGAATGGGAACGCTTACCTGTTGCTTACCTGGCCCCATCTGCAGCTTCCTGCCCTCCCACTGCCTTACACACCATTTTGCTCCCAAATGGAACTGTGCCCTTTCAGATCTCGCCGCAGCCTGCCTCTTGGGCGCCAGCCTTTATTGCTTGCCTTGCAAATATCTCTTCAACCTTCAAAACTCCAACTACCACCTCTTCCGGGAAGTCTTCCTGACTCCCTTCCTACCACCCTCCTCCGGGCCTACAGGGCTTCGGTCAGCCCTCTTATTAGGCCCTAGAACTGCCGCTCCTCTACTCCCAGCACCTTCAAGTAAGGCTTGTGTCTGTCGCGACTGTATCCCTGAGTCTTGCCCACAGTCAGACATCAACTGCCCTGCAGACAACTGACTGTGAGTCCTGTCCGCTCAGGGCTTCCCGGCTTTAGCACTGACAGTCCTCCACCTTGGATAACCCACAGCCCCTGGCAAACGGGTCCAGCTGGTGGCCCTGGTCTGTCCATCCTCACCCAGAACTGAGGCTGCAGTCCTCAGATAACGTGAGACCTGTTCTCAAGGCTGGGTGAGCCAAGCCTATAACGCCTGCAGGCAAGGGGCAAACTCAGAGCAGCTGTCAGCCTCTGTGCGAGGTTCTAACCACACAGATGGAAGAATCCAGAAAGTCCAGAAGTGATTCATTAAGATTAGGGCTCTCTAGAACTGGGCCACCTGGAGGTCATCTAGGATGAGGAAACTAAGGCTGAAGAAATGGAGCCCAAGTTGGCCCTGGAAGCTTGAGACCCAGGTGACAGCAGGCGCCCTGGCCTGGGCACCCTAGGCCTTGTTGGCCTGGCTCTGCCATGACTAAGGCTGCCCTGGGGAGCCCCTGAGAGGCACAAGGTTCCCGGGGACATTCCCACCCAGGCAAGAAGGGGGAAACGCACGTTCAGTCCCAGGCTCTGGGGCACAAACTTTACAATCTTCATTTTACTTCATCCTCCAACAAGCCTGTGTCATTTTATAGATGAGAAAACTGAGGTTTTCAGGAGTCAAAGAATTTCCCACATTTTCCTAACTCACCAGCCAGTAGTAGTGCTGGGTTTCAAACCGGTTTTCTCCAGCTCCAAAGCCCAAGCTCTTGCCACTCTACCACCAGGGGCCTGAGCTCTGTGGTCCTGTTCCTCAAAATCTAGCTTTTCTTTGGATGTCCAGGTCGCAGGTGTCAGGTACACCACACAGCTGAGTCAGGAGCCCCAGTCAGGAAGAGGAAGGGGATCCTGGTGGGGGGCGGCTAGGAAAGAAACTGGTGGGAGCAGAGCAGAGCAGGGAGGGGGCCGGTCTGCAGGGCTCCTCCGAAACCTGCTCTCGGAGGAGAAGCCTCTTTAACAGCTAACGCTGCCTTGTCCAAAGGACTTGGAGAGGAACATGGCTGGCATGGGGGGGGCATAAAGAGGCAAAGGAGAGAAGGGCAGCCTGCACTCGGGGCCTTCACGCAGGGGCTGCAGGCAGTCAAGGGACATGAAGCCACTGCGGCCAGGAGGGTGAGCCTCCTCAGCTGCTGGTGCCCTCCCGCCATCGGACACCCCTAAACTGCTACCGCGGACGCTGCAAGTCTGCAGATGAATGAGACACGGCCCGGCCCCCCAGCCTCCCCCATCCACTCAGAGGGAGCAGAGACCACCTCCCCATCTCTTCATTCTTTCCACAGCCAGCCCGGCAAGCAGCAAGGGATGATTATTTGCTTCTCCTAAGGCCCGAGAACGGCCCCACCCTGGCCCCTGGCCTGGGCCGGGCAGAGGGTCAGAGCCTCCTGCCTCATGGGGGCACTGGGGCCCGACACCATCCCCGCCTGCAGCCTGGGCCCCTGCGTGACTTCTCCCCATTTCTGACAGCTGCTCAGCAAGGACAGGGGCTCCTCTCCAATTTCGAGCCAGCTTCAAAGGTGACAGATGAGCTCATTAACCCCTGGAGCCCCCAGGTAGGGCCCCGCCCCTCCTGCCCACCCCACTCCTCCCAACCTCTTTGTGGCCCAGACCCCATGTCTTTGATGCTGCCTCAAATAGCTGCATTTCTGAAATGGGAAGCGCAGTTTCTCTTCTAATTACAAAAATAACAGCTGACAAACATGTGCCAGAGGCCCCCTCTTCCCCTCCTGCGCTAACAGCCCCATTAGGACAGATCGCTTATCTTCTGTGCCCTCTCCATATATTTTATAGAACAGCCTAGAAAGTGCTCCATGGCGCTCCCTCCCTCCCCCCACCCCACTCTCTTTTTCAAGGCGCTGGCTTTGTGAAACTGAGGGGAGAAATAAAGCCTTTTACTAAAATGTCACTCTGGGAAAAGGGGGGGAAATTTTCTAATAGGCCATCGAAGGCTGCTTTTTTTTTTTTAAGTGTGATAAATTTGGCCTGTCTTAAAAAGACAGCTCAGTGTTGCTTATCAACCGTGATTTGACCAGATAGCCGTTTCAAAAAACAGACACTGGTCTTTTTATAATAAATGAAAGCAATAAAACCAAGAGCTGGGCCAGAACTATAATTAAGAATCAGGAGCTGAAAACAGTGGGTGTGTCCATGGAGGACAGAGCCCGTCTGTGGGCCAACGGGGTGGGCCAGGCGCCGGCAAGGCGGCAGCCCTGCGGGGGCAACACCCCATAGGAGGAGGAGGTGACAGCTCTTGCCCCGCCCATCAGGGCCGCGTCCCTGGGGGCCAGGTCCCCTTCTTTTTCCCTCTTATTTTGGGAGACTTCCTTTCCTAGACAGATGGGCCCAGGGATGGGGGGATGGGCCAAGGAGGGGCTCCTCACCCACCCCCAAAGCCAAATCAAATGCCCATTTGAAATTCAGCCAGAAATCCCCCTCCTTGGTCTGTCTGTGCACAATAAACATCCCAGGCTCCACGACTCCTAAAGAGCTGTCTGTTTAACACAATCTCCATCTCAAGCGGCTGTTTTGCATTTCCTTTTGGCTTTATTAAAACTGATTTTCTATTTGCACTATAAAAACTGATCTGATTAAATTTCCATTTTTCCCCAAAGAAAAGCCTCTCTCTCCCTCCCTCCCTCCCTCTCTCTCTCTCTCTCCCCCCTTCACTCCCCTCTGTCTATCCTTGCTTTCTTCTCTTTCCTCCCTCTCCACTCCTTTTTCTTCCCTAAATGAATAATTCTTGAAGATTCTGCCTCCTCTTGCCTCTCTTACCCCCCCACAGGGTCCCTGCACAGTCAGTTTCCATGGGGATGGCCAGGATGGTGCTGGAGGGGAGGGGAGCAGAGGGAGCTCCATTGGGCCACTGGGGGGTCATCTGTGGAACTCCAGCCACCCCCCAGGAGCCCCTTAGAAGGTCCTCATGCTCTGAGAGCCCATGTGACTGGGTAGCACCTAGGGCCACCCCGCTCACTCTGCAAGCTGTGGCACCATCCACCCCTCCCCACCCAGGCCACTTCGCTCTTTCACTGTGTCAGGGATGCAGTGTAAGCTGCCACCCAGCCAAACTGGGTGTGATGAAGGCCACTGGCAGAGGAGCCAAGAGTATGGAAGAGTATGTACGCCAGGCCCCAGGGCTGTGAGCATAAAGGGCCACAGCACTTTGCCTTCCCTGGTTTGCTTCTGTCTCCTCTTGACAACAGACACCCCCTGCTGTTAGCACCGCTGTGGAATGACCTTGGCGCTCTCACTAGCTAGTCCCGATACCACACACTGGTCTGTGCAGGCTGCAGCCATCTCGGGCACTCTCACGCCCACCTCCTGCAGGCGAGGACATCACAGAGGGGTTGAGCAATTGGCTGGGAGGAAGAGACAAGCCAGGTGGGTCACCAGAGCCTGTGACTGAACCCCTCCATGAAGGGGGAGGGAAAGGGGAGAAAGGGAGATGGGAGCAGGCACAATGGAGGACTGTGGGTGCTTTGGTCCAATGGAGGTCCCTCCGCTCCCCTCCCCTCCAGCACCATCCTGGCCATCCCCATGGAAACTGACTGTGCAGGGCCCCTGTGGGGGGGTAAGAGCTATAGTGACCACACCTGAGGGGAGAAACCCTATATTGTCAAAATAGTACCAAGGATATAAAACAATGGCACTTCATTAAAAAATCAATCGATCGATCAACCTTTCTACGAAGACACCCGTGTCATGAAAAGGGAGGACCCGGGCCTCCCTGGTGGCGCAACTGGTTGGGCGCAGCTCTGTGGAGCTGTTGGCAGCTGCAGCCCGAGTTCAATGCCCGGCCGGGGAGATTCCCACACGGCACAGCAGACCTCTCCTGACTCGCCCGCTGCTCCCCTCAGCAGTGTATTTCCGTCCATCTGCCTGTTCTGCTCCCCACTCTGGTGAATCCTCTCACCACCCTCGCCTCTGGCTTGCACCCCAGCTTGTATGCATGAATAAATAAATCTTTGAAAAAGAAAAGAAAAGGAAAGACCCTCCTGAGAGACAAAGGTCACAGCCCACTCAGGAAGCAGTCGAAGACCACTGGGGTGGGGGTTTGGGAGAAACAGTTGGCCCCTGTCCTTCTCAGGGTCCCTGTGCCCCCAGTTCCCTGGCGTGTTGGGAATCCCCCGCCTTTACCCATTGCTCCCCAGGGTACACTTCTGCCCTTAGACTTCAGCTTGGACCCTCTCCACTCCCCTGGGGTGAAGCTGAGGCAGGCTGGCATTTTTAAAAAGCCTTTTTTAAATATTCAAGGAAAAGGAAAAGTGAATAATGAGAGCAAATATAAATGGCAGGCACCAAGTGATTTCCCCTTGCACTTCAGCACCTGTGCACGTAAATCGTTGCTGAATGACTGACGGACTGAATGAAGACCCTGCCAGCTTTAAACAAAATCAAAAGCAGCACGGGCTCAGTTTCTTGCGCCGCTGGGGCTGTCCCCCGCGTGCTGGGTTCCACTCTATGGGCTGGGACAGACAGAATGGCAGGTACCAACCAGCATTCAAGGGAAGCCCTCCCCTGTGGGGAGACCCATTTCCCCATACTCAGAGGCTATTTTCCTCAGTGTAGTGTCTTATCCCCGCATTAAACAGAGCATGTACGAAGAGTGCATACCCATTTGTAACCATTCATGGTTACTTTCTTCTCTGGATCTGAGCGAAGAGATCCCCAGGGTCCCTCTGGCCAGACTCATCTTGGCTCTCTCTGCCCCCCAGCATCCAAGTTCTCTGTTTCAACAACCACTGGTTGCACACAGCTGGGAGTCATTGGGATGCCCTGCAAAGCCCTGTCCTGCAAACCAGCAGCAGAGGTGGCTTACGTTCCTGCTAACTCCGACTCAGGCAGCGAGCAGAGAAGCCACAGCCATTAGAGAAAAGTGCTAGGGACCCCAGATCTTAATGAATGGCCATGATCCCGACATTTAGAAACATAGAAAAGGGGCTTCAGCACCGACGCCGGGAAGCACGAGGACACTGAGCTGGCCCTGGGCAGAGTGTGCAAAGGAGGCGGGTCTTGGATGCCATAATGTAGGGGAGTCCTGCGAGCTAAGAGCCTTTCTCCTGCACCTTTGCCAGTCCAAATCCTCCCCACCCTGCAGTGTACATTTGAAAGCCCCCTTCCTCCAGGAAGTCTTTACTGATATGTCTGGAAGAGCTCTCCCCTCTGCTCAATTCCTCTGGTCACAACCACTCTCTGCACTTGTAAGCCTCCTACAGACCAGCCTGTGACACCCATGTGTCTGAGACTAGGCTCAGTCACCCACGTGGCAATTCGCACTCCCCGGAGTGTGCTGGTCCCTCCGAAGTGTCCTTCTGGGCCAACCACCCGGCTTCCGCTTACCAACAAATGCCCTCTCACCCTCAGGGGCCAGCTCAAACAGTCCCTTCTCCGGGAAGCCTCCCCTGTCTTGGTGCCTCATCTCTGCCCCCTCAGTACCCCTGTTTCCTGCCTCCAGCACCCCCCTCCACACTGATCCCTGCCATAGGCCCCGGAAGGTCAGGGCCCACTTCTTTTTTTTTTTTTTAAAGATTTATTTATTTATACATACAAGCTGGGGTACAGGCCAGAGGCGTGGGGCGGCGAGAGGGTTCACCAGAAACAGAGTGGGGAGCAGAACAGGCAGATCAGAAATACACTGCTGAGGGGAGCAGCAGGCGAGGCAGGAGAGGTCTGCGGCACCATGTGGGACTCTCCCCGGCTGGGCGTCGAACTCTCATCGCTGCTGCCGCCAGCTCCACAGCTCAGCGCTTAACCGCTGCGCCCCCGGGGAGGCCCTCAGGGCCCATTTCTTTCATCTCTTCACTCACTGCCACCAGCAGTGTCTGGCACATTTGGCTTGTTTAATAAACATCTATTAAACGAATGGACCGCTGAATAGGCCAGTGATGCCTTGTGAATATTGTGAATATCTTGTGGGACTGTTTTGCTTTGCTCCTGAACTCCCTATAGACACATTCTTCCGCCATTTTGCAGGGTCCCGGCGGCCTGGCTTCAAACCCTCAGCATTTAGTGTAGTGCTCTCTGCACACAAGATCTTTGACAGATTTTGGCCAAAAAGAAAAGATCTGGTTGTGTGGCTTGAACCAAACCCTGCACTCGGAGTCTCAGGAAGATTCCCAAAGGAAGCCAATACTCTGAGCCCATGGACAAGGCAGCCCAGTCTCTTCTCAGCGAGAAGCTACTGGATCCAAAGCCCTGAGAGCAGGAAGCTGTGTCTACGTGGCAGCTCCTGTATCCGGGGCTTGGCCCATAATAGCTGCTCAGTGCAACCTGCTGACGAAATGTGGTCACACAATGGGCGCCATGGAAGGGTTTCTTTTGATAACTGCCTGGACACAGGAAACTAAAGAGAGAAAAAACATATTTAAAAAAAAAAAGAAAAAGAATCCTGGGGGTCACAGCAGGGTGCAGTGGCTTATGAGTGAAGATGCCGAATGTGGTTTTAGACATTTTATGGTGACAGCAAGACATTTAAGGAGAGATGTCCTACAGGCTGCTGGATTTATGAGACTAGAGTTCTGGGAAGAGGTCAAGGCTGAAAATGAAAATCTGAGCATCTTGGAAAAAAGAGAGAATCGCTGCAAAATGAGCTCATGCAGGAAGTAAATCTAGCAGCAGGAAGAGGCAGCATCCAGAGGCGCCTTGGGGGACAGCCCCAAAGACAGGGGAGGAAGTAAAATGATGAAGACCGAAGAAGCAGCACAGTCACAGATGGAGGGAGCAACCCGAGGGCAGACGGTATGGGTGGAAGGACGAGGAGGGTGACAAAATCCTACTCGACTTTAGGGATCTTCTTCTCTTTTCTGACAGCTCTCAACTCTGTCCTTTCTCAGAAACAGTGCAATCATGTCCTGGTTCAAATTCTGGTGTGGCCCTGGTCTCCTGTTCCACAGGTTTGTCCTCCCACTCACCTTCCCTTCTCTCCCTCCCTGAAATCAGACCATCAGGGGGCCACACAACATCACAGATTTAAAGACAAGAGGACTCATAAAGCAACACATCCCTTGATCTCAGGCAACAGATGAAGCCCAGAGAAGGAATGCAACCTGCTGAAAGTCACACAGCCAGAGAGCAGAGAGTAGGACTAGATGCCAAGTTCACAGTGTCCCTGGCTGGGGTTTCTAGATTTCTACTACAATGACTTCCACGGGGGAAGTAGGGTTCCAGAGGAGAATAGCCTCCCCAAGATTCACAGCTGGGTCAGGCTGGAATCAGGGTCCAGAGACTGAATTTCCTGCCCACACTTTCCCCAGCCCACTGCCAGGACAAAAGCTAGCTGCCTCCTGGTGTCCCAGATCTTTAGCCTCACTGCCCAACGTGCTCCTTGGGGCAAACAGACACAACCTCAAAATCTAGCCTGCAGGGCAAAGATCTAGGGCTCAAACCCTGACTGCCCCCTTCATTTGCAGCCCCTTCAGCTCAGAAAACTTCTCCGAGGACAGGTCACCTTTAAGGGCAAGGGACTTGCTGCTTGAGCAGAGACTGTTAACCTTTCTCATCTACACCTAAAATCGGAGGCATTCTAAAGACACAATTACTCAGCCTTTACCATCCAGGCACCCAGAGTGGCTGGCTGCTTAGAAACCCCTGGCCCTCCTTGTCCTGAAGCTGCCAATTTCCTCATCAGTATTTTATTTGTCTGTTTTGCTCATTTTTAAGCTGGTGGCAATTGCTATTTAAATTGTTTTGTAAAGTGTCTTTGCATTTACAATGCCGGCTGTCAGCAGCCCCACAATAGGAAACGAGATTTGGCATCAAAGGCAAAGACGCTACTAAAATACATTTTAATAAATATGTAAATCAATTAATCAATCACCCATCCAGGGAAGGAGCTTCGGGAACACAGACAGGCTGGCTGAGAAGAGTTGGCGCGAATGTGGGATTCAAGGTGGCAGAGGAAGCTCAGTGGACACTAAACCCACAGGCTGTGGGCACATCTGGACCTATGGCCCTGGCCTGGCCTCTCTCTCCTCCCCGCTCTAGCCACGGCTCCTGCCA
Source organism: Scalopus aquaticus (assembly GCA_004024925.1). Classification (NCBI taxonomy): domain Eukaryota; kingdom Metazoa; phylum Chordata; class Mammalia; order Eulipotyphla; family Talpidae; genus Scalopus; species Scalopus aquaticus. Next base: position 1,013 of record PVIJ01002145.1, on the reverse strand, counting down.
CTGCAGCCCCAGCCAGGAGAGGGACGGAGCCCCAACCAAGTAGAAACAAAATCAGCTCCAGGGCTAAGACTGAGAAACCAAGGCCCTGGTTGGAAACTCCCAGCACCCCCAGCATCTTCTCCATTGATGTCTTTTCCTAGAGAAGTCAGAGATCAGAAAGTGCTGGCCTAATGTAGGTCTGTAAGTTGAACCTGCCTGGAGGACTAGCATCAGGAAACATTAGAAAGAAATGACCAGCTGGTCTCTCTTTTCTTGAAATGGCACCAAAGGAGCTTAAGCTGTCAGGATAGCCAGAGCAGTTGGGGAGAGGGGACTGGGAAGAAGGAGGGTTGCTGTCCACTGGGAAGGGTCATGACCAGGGAAAGTTACAGGGCTGGGGGACTGTACTGAGGGGAGAGAGACGAGGCCCACCAGTCCAGAACCCAAATACACATTGCAGCCAGCGAGCACGGAAGGAACAGCTGGTGGCAAGGGTCTGGCCACATTCATTCACAGTCCTCAGCTCACAGAACGGTGTGTGGGAAGTGGCATCATTCTGGCTAATGAAAAAGTGACCTTGCACAGGTATGCATGGCTCCACGTCTTGGCGGGACAGACCTGCAGCCTTTCTCCAGCCCACGGTGTATGGCTTGCTAAAGAGGATCACCAGGTGTATGTTTACTTGGCTTCAGTGTGACGTGAAGGGCAAGTCACATGTGGCCTCTGTCAACTCACCTGACAATGCCTGAGTTGAGCAAGATGAAGTCTAAACTCAAAAAAACTCTGAGTCGCTTCTCCCACCACTGCAGAGCTGGAACCAGAAACTTCCCAAGACAGCAGCCAGCCCTTTGCGGCCGTCAGCATAGGACAGCCTGAACTTGACAGGGACGAGACTGACCATTGGAGTCTGAAGGCCAGGGTGGACCTGTCTGAGGAGCCCAAACACCCCCCACCAGAGGCCAGGACAGGGGAAGCCTGATGCACACCCTCAGAAGGAGCCAAAGGACCCAGCCCTCAGCTTCCCTCCCGCCCAC
>PVIJ01002144.1:8690-170428 GCA_004024925.1 Scalopus aquaticus | reverse complement strand
AAAACTACAAAACTCTGTTGAAAGAAATAGAAGAAGACACAAGAAGATGGAAAGGCATCCCTTGTTCATGGATTGGAAGGATTAACATTATCAAAATGGCAATCCTACCAAAAGCAATTTACAGATTCAATGCTATTCCAATAAAAATCTCAATGACATTCTTCAAATAAATAGATCGACTACTGATGAAATTCATATGGAACCACAAAAAACCTCGCATAGCTAAAGCCCTCCTAACTAAAAAGAAAGAAAACGGAGGAATTTCACGCCCTGATTTCAAATTATACTACAGAGCCATAATAATTAAAACAGCATAATACTGGAACAAAAACAGACAGACCAGTGGAACCGAATAGAATACCCAGAATTAAAGCCTTGTATCTATGAACAACTAATCTTTGACAAAGGAGCAAAGAAAATGCAGTGGAACAAGGACAGTCTATTCAATAAATGGTGCTGGGAAAACTGGACAGCCACATGCAAAAAAATGAAGCTAGACTACTACCTCACACCCTGCGCAAAAGTCAACTCAAAATGGATAAAAGACCTGGATGTAAGACCTGAAACCCTAAAATGTATAGAAGAAAATATAGGCAAAACTCGACATGACATACATCTCAGCAAAATCTTGAAAGACACATCCCTCAAAGCGAAGGAAGTGAAAGACAAGATAAACAGATGGGATTACATCAAAATTGAAAGTTTTCTGTACAGCAAAAGAGACATTAACCAAAACTAACAGACACCCTACCAACTGGGAAAAGATTTTTGCACACAATACATCTGATAAAGAACTGATAACAAAAATTTACAAGGAACTCACACAACTCAACAAAAACAAAGCCAATAAGCCAGTCAAAAAATGGGCAGAAGAGGGCCTCCCTGGTGGCGCAGCAGTTAAGCGCTGTGCTGTGGAGCTGTCAGCAGCGGCGACGCGAGTTCGACACCCAGCCAGGGAGAATCCCACATGGCGCAGCAGACCTCTCCTTCCTCTCCTGCTGCTCCCCTCAGCAGTGTATTTCTGATACACTGTTCTGCTACCCGCTCTGTCTCTGGTGAACCCTCTCGCCACCCCACGCCTCTGGCCTGTACCCCAGCTTGTATGTATAAATAAAAAATAAATCTTAAAAAAAAAAATGGGCAGAAGAGCTCAAAAGGCACTTCTCCAAAGAAGAAAAGCAAATGGCCAACAGATACATGAAAAAATGCTCAACATCACTTGTAATCAAGGAAATGCAAATCAAAACCACTATGAGATACCACCTCACACCTGTGAGGATGGCACACATCAAAAATACAGGCAGCAACAAATGCTGGAAAGGATGTGGAGAAAAAGGAACTCTTCTACACTGCTGGTGGGAATATGAACTGGCCCAACCACTATGGAAAGCTGTATGGCGATTCCTCAAACTGCTAAACATGGAGCTCCCATACGACCCAGCAATCCCACTTTTGGGAATTTACCCAAAGGACACAGAAACACTAATCTGAAAGGATACATGCACCCGTATGTTCATTGCGGCACTGTTCACAATAGCAAAGGTATGGAAGCAACCCAGATGTCCAAAAATAGATGATTGGATCCAGAAGATGTGGTACATATACACAATAGAATACTATTCAGCATTCAAAGGAGATAAACACATGCAATTTGCAACGACATGGAGGGAATTAGAGGGAATCATACTCAGTGAAATAATCCAGAAAGAAAAAGAAAAATATCGAATGGTTTCACTTATAACAGGACTACAGGGAAACCAAATAGGGGAGAGACACTCGGGGGGCGGGGGGCGGGGGGGAAGGACAAGGTCACAAAATGGAATAGAAAAGAACACAAGGGACCATGGAGATGGATCACGGGTGAATTGGTGGTGGGCTACCCAAGGGGAATACAAAATGTAAAAGACATAAATAACAATAATAAAAAAAAAAAGACATTTTTTTCTTTTACCTGGCAGTTGGAATCCAGGCTATGAGGTCGTACTTCCTAATTTTCATAAAGATAGTTTTAAATAATTTGGTGGTATTCTTAATTTACTAGTCACCTGCTGTAATATGCTGGCAATAATATATAAGAAGAATAAAAGCAGCACTTTATACCAAATGATTGAACCAACACAGAGTATGTTGCAACCCCACCTACAGTAGTGAGTTTGTCTTCCCAGAAAAGGGAGTGAATGACCACAGGCCTCCCCCATGGCACAGCTGTCATATCCCCAGCTGAACTCATCTAGATAACATCCTGTTCTGCACACTGAATGAATGCAGCAGCCCTGGGCTTTGCCACCCCTCTAGCCGTTTGTTTTTTTAATTGTTGTGAGATCACCACCTGTCTGACAGGGTTGAGGAAATAGAAGATGAGTGCAAGCACATAATATCAAACTGAAAGTACGGATATTACCCCATAATCTGTTGCCACTTTTCTATAAAATTATTCCAAATTCAAAAGTTCATATAAGAACTATTGTTAACCTTAATCCTTTGTACTGGTCCTTATATATATATATATATATATATATATATATATATATAAAACAAAATGTGAATATATTGTCACATGAGCCAATGAAGCAGCTCTGATTCTCACATGAAAGGACTGGCCATTGGTCAACACTGTGCTCTTTTGCACAGATGATTTAAAAATCAATATTAAGTGTAAGTGGAACAATCTTGAGATTCAATATAGCTGAATTAGTATAAAATCAGAAGGATGGCCCCCTGAATGATGGAGACAAGTTAGGGGGTGTCATGGATCAATGCGTGTTCTGGGCCTCTGAGCTACATCTCATCCTCACACAAAGTGATCCAAGGACTTTGGGTGTCTTCACATTCTTAAATTTCAATTAGCTTATACTGAAATGTGGGTAACAGAAGTGCCTGCACTAAAGAAGTGCGAGACCCAAATTGTTTACATATATGTATAGTGTGTGTGTGTGTGTGTGTGTGTGTGTGTGTGTGGGTGTGTATAAATTTCTAGCATAAGATCTTAACAGTCCTTGTTAGAGGGCCTTACTAGAGAACTTTGACAAATACTGATATTGTTACTACTACTTCCAACACTAAGGAAAGAAAAACTTGCTCATAAAATAAAGTTCACATTCCTTAGCATGCCTTCTAAAAGCTAATTTCATCTTCGTCGAGTTGCTCTATGTTCTAACACCAACCTTCGCATCCCTACAATTGAACATGACAGTTAATTTCCCAGCGCTTTCACATCTTTGTTTTCTTTGCCAAGGTTTCTCCTTCTGGATTATTCTTCAAGATGTTGCTTAAAAGCCCCTCCTCAGGCTGTGGCATTCTTTGTCTATCCTTTCTGTGCACTCATAGACATATACGTGGCCCAGTTAAAATTTTGGAGTGCTATTGTTTACCTATCCAGTGCCTTTATTAGGTGTAAAGATTAAAAGTCATTATTTCTTCATCTCACACTCTCCTTTTTGTGCCCAAAAAGAATGATGAATCAATTGAACAAATAGGAGTAGAAGTACTGTAGATACTCAAAAATGTTGAAAGATAACTAGAGAAAATGTACGTTTAGTTATTAAAATCTCATTTATTTCATAAGGGGGGAGGCCTGTGTTATCTGAAGAGTTTGCTTCTTGTTCATCTTTAGAACACATTTAGTATGACTCTTTGAGAAATTTGATCTTGCTTTTTTTGTTGTTGTTGTTGCTCTTTTATCCTTCAGATTCAAGTTACAGCCATCCCTTGCTATACCTTTTCAACTGTATTGGAAATATACTGGTCAAGAAAAAAATGATAAAATTTTTCCTCATGGTGAATAAACAAGGGCAAACTCGACTTTCTAAATACTATGAACATGTGGAGATTAATAAACGAACACTGTTGGAAACAGAAGTCATAAAAAGCTGTCTTTCTCGATCCAATGAACAAGTAAGTTTCTGATTCTTTTATCTTTATAGTCACTCAGTAGTGGCAAATCTATTATTAACTGAGTCTCAAAGACCACTGTTTTCTTTGAATTACATTTTCTCAACTGCTTTTCAAGAAAGTAACAAATGAAGTAAAAAGAAAATTGAAACATAGCTCTCTTTACCTCTAGGTAAGGAAAATATAAACAAGGAAAACATGGAAAAGTCTTGGTTTCTTATTTAGGTCAGCAATGCTGTCTCAGTGCACTGAGAAAGTGTGCTCACATTTATTCCAGCTAATATATTTTCTTTTTCTGTCCTTCTAAATTCAGTCTTGGAACCTTTAGGTGTGTCCATAAGCAGGTATCTTTCTTTAAGGCAAAAGAGGAAGGTCAGATGACTGGGATAGAGGTGGATACTCAAGACCCAGTTTGTGCCCGAGCATAATAATATGATTCTGGTGTGGAGTGTAGTAATTTCTCCTTAACATTTTTGTAAACTTACCACCAATACAATACTGGAACTGGTAAAATAATAATAAAAAAAAAACAGACTTGATATCAGCTGGTTTTATTTTATCATGTAGATAGGAGAAGTGGAAGTTGAAAATTCATATGAAACAATAAATCTATCCATTCTGCCAAAACCTGAGTTGAAATAAAATCATTGAAATAATAATACACCAGAATTTTTAAAACTGAAGTTTTTTTTTAACAAAGACTTTTAATCAGAGAATTACTTAAACTAATTCATAAAACTTAAATCCTTTGGAAATGACTGAACAAATTGAGGCAAAATCAGAAAACGCATTTACATCTCTTAATTTTGCCAATTTCCATCTCACTGCATATGCAGAAGGACTGCCTGTGGGAACTGCGGCTAAATCATAAAATAGAAAGCTGCATCAGTGCTCAGAAGTTATGTGGTAGAACTCTTTTCTTTTGTCTTCTTACTTGATTTTCCAGTTGGAACCTCTCAGAGTCATCTTTGAATCACTTCCTTTGGCCTGCCATGGCACATACTGCTTCATGTGGTGGTCAAAAGGAAACAGAAACCTATTAATGGTCTGTGTTAATAGCCACATACTTTAAGTCATGATAAACACACTCCAGAAGCATTCCTATTTGAGTCTCTTGGCAGAATGCAGGCACTCCACAATTTCAAACTCCATGTTCACTGATAAGTTACCCTTTGAAATACACATTTTTTAATGAATATACTGAATGATATTTTTAAAGCTTTCTAAATTATTTTAGATTTTCAAAGGAATCCACTGGGTTTTTGGTATAATCAGGCACCAAAGTAACACAGTCTCAGCTTCATTTTTATTTTATCCACAAAGATCCCTTGAAATTTTTTTTTATGTCAGAAATTCCTGAGAGACTTTGAAAAATGTTCTTCAGTTCTTTCAAATAGGTTGCATTTCCTTGAAAGATCTAACAGCAGAAATCACAGTGGCTCTGCAGTGAGCCAAAAGCTACAGAATCGTCCTGTTCTTGTTACCTTTATCCTAATTTAAAATAAAAGTCTCAAACCCCTGCATTTTTTTATACTGTCAAATGACTTTCCCATGGAAGAATTTGCATAATCAAAGCTTGAGATTCATTCCTAGTTACATCATGGTACCCGAGATTAACAGAGCCCAGCACAAAAAGCCACAAAGTTCATGGTCAATCATATTTGGTCAGTCACACTCAAAAGTCCAAAAAAAGGGACAGCACTGCCTTCAGCTTGCTCTCCAGTTCCTGTCCGTCATACCTTCTATGACCATCTGTACAATGGCTTTAGGAGAGAGATGGATGGGAAGGGAGTTGTTTTATCCACAAGTCAGTGATGGTAAGCTAGTTGTTAATTTATATTAAGCAATGTTTACAGTGAGACTTTGTGTAGTATCTGCCTCACAAAAGCTATTACATGGTGACATCCACGAATTCTTTTCATGGGCCTAGGAAAAAAATTTTAATTTTAATTTTTGCATATATGTATACTATGTGACCCCTCAGTGACTATTAAATAGTACAAAACTGAGATGCTCTAACTGCTTCCAAAAAGAGCCTAGAGGAGGTGAAAAAAAGAAAACCTTGATCATGGTTGCGTATTTGCATGTTAAAGGCAGCATAAAATGCTGATTATCGGGTAGCTCTGCTTGCTGATTTCCATGCAGAGTCAAGTTAAGAATGAGGAATAGAGGTGGAAAACATGTGAAAAGGGCCTTCCCAGTAGTGCAAGGGGTTAGGTCTCAGCACTGTGAAGCAAAGGACACCACTGTGGCACGAGCTCATCCCAGCCAGGGAGCTAAACCATATGGCTCATAGACCTCTCCTGTCTCTCCTGCTGCTTCCCTCAGCAGTATATATCAGTAGATCCAACTGTTCTGCTCCCCATTCTGTCTCAGCCCCCTACACCTTTGGCTTGCACCCCACCTCTTATATGCATAAAGAAATCTACCCCACCTCTTAGATGCATAAATAAATCTTTTTAAAAAATTAAAAAATATACACCATGTGAACACTGAAACTTTTCCCCAAAAATGTCTTCTCCATCTCCCACTAGAGATGCTTCCAAGTTGTCCCTTGAATATTATGAGGACAAGCCAATAAATACTGTGTAACATTTTAATGTATATTTCAAAGAGTGTGTTAACAGACTGTCAACTCAGAACCCAGAAATGATGCATACATTTTTGAAGAAATTTCTGTCAGTCATAGGAATTAATATCTAATTGTGTTTTGTCTAGTGTTCTTTCATTGAATATAAGGATTTTAAGCTGATTTATCGACAGTATGCAGCTCTCTTCATTGTGGTTGGAGTTAATGACACTGAGGTAAGGTAATAGAAGAGTCTATGAAAACTACAAGAAAATTAGGAATAATAGTATGATTTTATTTCTCCTTAATTTGCCATTTTCTTCCCTGTTTGCCTCCCTAAGAATTAGGTTGAAACTTTTGAAGAATATTGATTTCTGTCAAAACTGGGGAAAGCTGTGTAGAAGAGAAATCGCTAGGATGTTTCTTGGATTAGATGAGAGGTTTGTAGAGAAAGACAAAACTACAGGTTACCTTTTTCAATCCTATGCAATACTTGGATCCTGCCCTTTTTCTGTAGCACAATGGGGCAGTTTGGAGAAGTGTAGGGGCCACACAGGTATGCCATTAAGCATAGACTGACATATCAGAAGCCAAATGAAACCACACATGACTGTGTTGTGACTACATCTCAGACTTAGTTCATCTCCAGAAATGTCAGCCTCAGATCAGCAGCACTTACTGTCACAGAATCCCTAAAAGGGTGTTTAAGATCTAAAATACTTTGAAATCTCAGCTGATTGTTTTTTTTATCCATGAGCCAAACTTTGAGGTGGTTTTCCCATTTTCACAAATAGACAAGTGATGACATGAACTTAAAAAATTGTTTTAGCCAATTGGTGATAAAGGTAGGGAGTAGAGCTCAGAACTTTCACCATAAGACTCAATCTAATTTTATCTAGCTAGATTCATCGTAGGTTTTTAAAAAAATCTTAGAAGTTACAGTTTTCTACATTTCCCCTACTGATAAACTTCTTTTAAGAAACCAAGAATAGAATTTTCTATTTGTCAGTAGGAAACTGTTTTGCTCACTTAATCTGTTCACTAAGCCACATGCTCTAAAACCTGTTTTCTGACTAGGCAGCTTTAAGTCTGATTTGTATTTACATAAAGCATATTAAAACAAATTGCACCTTTCTTTTTTATTTCAGAATGAGATGGCAATTTATGAATTTATCCATAATTTTGTAGAAGTTTTAGATGATTACTTCAGCCGAGTGGTAAGTCTAATGACTGAAAAATATGTTTTTGTCTGCAACCCAGTTTCCCAGATATGGATCTATATCAAGAACATGTTAATACAGAGCTTTAATATGTGAACATTAAAATTCAAATGATGCCAAATTTTCCTTACCTTCTGTAGTGCCAGCCAGGCACAGGAGCAGGTTCTCTATGATCCAGGTAGACGGGTAAAGGAGTCCTGGCGCCCTCAGTGGCTTTTTAAGGCTTTTAATGATCTTTCTACACCACCTGTAGTGAGGCAGCCAGGTGCAGGGCAGGCAGGGGACCCTGGGGGCCAGGAGGCTGGCAGGCCTCCTAGTCCCTGGCGAATCATCACTCTGGGTTCTATGGGGTTCTCTCGTGGTCTCTACTGCACTCTGCCACACGGTCTTCTGCCGCCTCAGCCTCTGCTGCCACCCTTATATATGCTCAGTCTCCTGGCTCAGGTGTACCCACGTACACACGCGCACACCATACTCCAGGTGCTGCCATCAGGCATGTGTGTAAGCCCACAGGTGTCCATCACTGATGCTAATGGTGGGAGGGCAGAAAAAACCTGATCTCTTCCATTTACCCTACACCTTTCCTCTGACTTTCCATAGTGTTACAAACTTTTGTTGCCTTAGATCTTATATGAAACCAGTTCTCCAAGACTAAGAACCTCTTGTACCCTCTCAATGAACAGATTTTGCTGTCTAACTTGCTTTTTTTTTCTTTATTCTGCTTCCCCTCCTAAGCCACCAGAACCCTTTTTAGTTTAAGAATCATTTCCATCCAAACCCTTGCTTTGAAGACTCAAAGATCATGAACTGGTTCTGGATTATTTTCTTTCTGAAGTACCAAGCAAAATCTGCTCCATAATTAGTAATACTGAGTGGACTAAAGGCTTCTAGTGGCAAAACTTATGTTAAAAAATTATAACTTCAGGGCCTCCCTGGTGGCGCAAGGGGTCAAGTTTCAGCATACTGAAGCTATCAGCAGCCACTGCAGCCAAGTTTGATCCCTGGCCATGGAGCTAACCCACATGGCACAGCAGACCTCTCCTGTGTTGCCTGCTGCTCCCCTCAGCAGTGTATTTCAGTCAGTTGGCCTGTTCTGCTCCCCACTCTGTCTCTGGTGAATCCTCTCACCCACACACACACCTCTGGCCTACAACCCAGTTTCTGTATGCATAAATAAATTAATCTTTAAAAAAATTATGACTTCAGCCTAACTCTATTGCTGGAAATGAAGTTTGGCAAACTCCTTCATGGGACAATCAGCTAGCCTATCTTCATTACCTTAGTGCAGTGGTTCTCAGAGTTTGGTTTATAGACAAATGGCATAAGCATCACCTGGAGACTTGTTAAAAATACAAATTCTGTCCTCCCTGCTGACGCAAGGGGTTAAGTCTTAGCACTGTGAAGCTATCCGCAGCCACTGCAGCACAAGTTCGAACCCCAGCCAGGGAGCTAACCCACATGGCGCAGCAGACCTTTCCTGTCTTGCCCGCTGCTCCCCTCAGCAGTGTATTTCAGTCAATTGGCCCGTTCTGTTCCCCACTCTGTCTCTGGTGAATCCTCTCACCACCCCCACACCTCTGGCCTACACCCCAGCTCTTGTATGCATAAATAAATCTTTAAAAAAAAATAATACAAATTCTGGGCCAACCCATGTTACTGAATCAGAAACTCTGGGTTGAGGAAGGTTTTATTTTTTTTTTTATTTTTTTATTTTTTTAAAGATTTATTTATTTATACATGCAAGCTGGGGTACAGGCCAGAGGTGTGGGGCGGCGAAAGGGCTCACCAGAAACAGAGTGGGGAGCAGAACAGGCAGATCAGAAATACACTGCTGAGGGGAGCAGCGGGCAAGGCAGGAGAGGTCTGCCACACCATGTGGGATTCTCCCCAGCCGGGTGTCGAACTCGCATCGCCGGGTGTCGAACTCGCATCGCGGCTGATGACAGCTCCACAGCGCAGCGCTTAACCGCTGCGCCACCAGGGAGGCCCCTGAGGAAGGTTTTAAACCTTCCAGACAGTTCTGATGTATACTTAAATTTAAGAACTGTTGCCTTAATGTATAAGTTTGGTTGTCAGACTTTCCCAATTTGGAACTGGGAAACTGTCTAGTGATCTGGAAATGGTAGGGCATCCAAGCTGGAAGCAACTGGTGCCCTCCAAAGCTGAATGAAGGCAAGAGGTCAGGTCATTTCAGAGACTTGCATTGAGGAGACAGGAAATTAAGGCTGGCTTTAAAATCCATCTTGTATTGATTGCTTGGAGAGAGCACAAGAGACCAGGGCTATACAGTAGAACTTTCTGCAGTAATAGAAATGTCTGTACCTATGCCGTTCAGTGTGCTAGGCATTATCCACATCTGGCTCTTGAACATTGGAAATGTGATTAGTGTAGCTGAGGAATTTTTAATTTTACTTAATTTATATTTAAACAGCCACACGAGGCTGGGGTTATATTGGAAAACATAGCTCTAGCAGTCTTAAGGTAAAATGGTTGCAAAAGGTGATTCAGAGCTGGTCATGACTAGCCATTTTAAGTCAACACCTATAAAGAAGAATTTCCTAAAATAGTAGTGTTTTAAATCCGGGAGAATAAAAAGTCGGTATAAGCACTATCTTTGCTAAGGTTTTTAAAATTATTATTGTTATAGTTGGTAACTGAGAATAAATAGCAGGTTGCTAAATTCTAGCTGTAATTCTGGGGGAGAGTTAGTGACCACATAAACCGCAAAAGTAAAGATTAGAATTTAATTTAAATCAGGTGATTATACAGGACTTAGAGAGCACTAAGGAATTACTGGGTTTGGGATGACAATAGCAAAAAGAGGAAAAAGAGTACTATGGGAAAGAAAATAGAATCTGTCCCCCTCATGGAGAATGCCTTGTCATCTAGGATTTATTTTTAGGTATGTGAGTTTCAAGCATTCTTTCTGGAGCTATTTTTAATTGCAGAATTTTTAAATCTTAAATTTGGAGATGAGCCTCATGCTGTTTGGGCTGAAAGAAGCACCTTACCATGACATTTCCAAACAAGAAGTCAAAACAATTAGCTTCAAAGGAGGCAGTTTTGCAAGAATGGCAGCTGTTGCTGTTGAGAAAGTGGAACCCATGTTTTAAGTGCTGTCTCTAACAGACCTTAAGTCCTTTCTAATGTGGATTTAACTCTATTTTCTGTTTTCTCCCTCTGTGACTTTTTCATGACACAAATTGAGAAAAATTAAAAATATTTATGAACAAAAACAGTGGAAGAAGACCATCACTAAGCCCATCATTTATTGATGTATAATGTTAGCTATATTTCCTTTTAGACCTTGCATATGTTCTTATCTTTCTCCATATCCATAGATATATATTCCATATATATGGAATAATACTGTCTATGCCATTTTATGACTTGTTTTATATTTAACAATATGTTGGTACTTACATGTATTTACATGATTATTTGTGGATATACTATATTTATTTAACTTACCCCTCCCTGAGAGACACATATATAATTACATATCATTGTGTACTATTGTGTATTCCTTAGGATACACTTCTAAAAATAATTGATGGATTCCAAGAGTGTGCACATTATTAAGGTTTTTAGTGCACATATCAAATTACTTATCATCTGTGAAGGTTGAGTTAGTTTATTACCTCAATATCATTTTCTTAAGTTGAGGCACAGTTGACATATATTAGTTCTAGTTGTGTAACATAATTATTTATTTGTATATTTTCTGAAATGATCACTACAATAAGTCTGCTTAAAATCTATCACTACATAGTTAAAAAAATTTTTTTTTCTTGTGATGAGAACTTTTAAGGTCTACTCAGCAAATTTCAAATATACAATCAGTATTATTAACCATGGTGACCATATTGTACATTACTTCCCCATGACTTATTCTGCATTCTAAAGATGAATAGTTCCAGTCTATAGAATTCCTCTAAACTGTCTACTCTTTTGTTTTGTTAAATCATGATTCCTAAGGCAGGACTTTCTTCTTCTCGGCTTCTGCATACAGTGTCCTCTCCCACCTGCTTCCAGGTTTGCTGCCAGAACAGTTGTAAACCCCACCAAGTGCATTGTGTTCCAGTGTCTCTTTCTCATCCTTGCACTCTTTTTTCTTTTTTCCAGAGTGAATTAGATGTATCCTTTTTCAGTACTATGAGCCAAGTTTTCCATAGTACTTGGCAAAGCACAGGCTAGTCTTGATCAGGTAAGTGTCAGTGGGCAAGAAAATGATTCAGCAGAATCCAGAATGCTAATTATCAGCAACCATGACAAGGAAGCCAGAGGTGCAGGTACTTTGCCAATCTCCTTCCCCCATCTTTTTTTACAAAGGCCATTCTTACTAAGTTTCTTTTATTTTTCAGACAGGGAAGCAGTTAATACTATTCTATATTAACTTCACTTCTTTTAGGCATCAAAATTTTTCAGAATTTAAATAACACAGCCAGGAAGTACTTGGTCTTCCTAGAGAGTCTAGATTTTCATGTCTCCAGGTATAAAATCTTGAGAAATCCCTCACATGATCACAATAAGACCTTCAAGGATAATAAAGAAATTTCCTGGCTTGTGTTCATTCCCTTCTATAGCAGAGAAAGCTCTCCTTTACTTTCTTTTCCCCATTAAATAAAAATATTCAAAGGCCCCAACAAGCATGGTTTGCTTAGAATATTTCAGGCTTGTGGATTTTGGCAGGAGCCCACTGGGCTTTGTGTGAGTGCCCTAGAGGCAAGTTGACTTTTAAGTTAATGTTTTACTTCAAAATCTGCTTACCACTTCAAAGCAATAAGTAAAAAGAGTCCTTTGAGAACACATCAAGCTTGAATCTAAAATAGTAACATTGATTATAACAAATATGTGTGTATATATAATAGATATAACATGCTCATGTATATATATGAATGTGTACGTGTGTGTGTGTGTGTGTGTGTATATAAAAAGACACCTTGTCAAGGATGGCCATTTACCTTTTACTGTTGATGGAAAAGTCATCGATGTTGATGAACTTCATTTGCAGACTGTATTTAGGAGTTTCTTTAAATTTACTGGGGAAATCTGAGTGCCCTCTAGTGATGATGAGTAACCTAAATCTGCGATCCTCTTGATCTAGGCTGTATATTAGACTAGATCCAAGACCAGACTGCATATTAGGGTATATTTTCACTCAGCATGTAATATTCCATTTTAACCAGGCCCTATAAAGCAATTCAAAATAAATTTCTTCCTCCTTGTACAGTCAACTTGCCTCAAAATAAATTTTTTCCTCCTTGTACAGGAGACTAAAAACAGAGCTTTTCATTTTAAAAGAAACTAGGAAGATAGCAAAGCTAACAGACACTTCATGGAGTGTAGAAAGCCAAATTCAGCTTTCGGTCCTGCCACCAACTAGTTGTGTATATTGGGCAAGACATAATACTCTCACCTCCGAATGACAGAATTATATTAGAAGTACTCTGACAGCTTCTCAGTCTTAATATTTGGAGTCATGGCTCTAGGTAACTCCCAGAACAGGAAGAGTTTACTAAACTATTCGGAGAATTAAAGTGAATCAAATATAACAGGTATGATTGTTGGACTAGTCATTTTGATGTGTCTTAACTGCAAGTTTATTAGAAATAGAGAGCAGTTTATCTTTGTTTCTTCTAGTGTATAGCATAGGTTAATGTAATGAATTCCAGCATTCTTGTTTGAATTTAATTTTCACACCAAGGCACATTATTTGTATCTTTCTCCACATTTTGTCAATACCAATGGTAAATTTTTTTTTTTGTTTCCCTTCCTCTCTGGCCAAGGTCTGTATTTACTATCCTTCAGAATTATTTGAATATCCATCTGATAGATTAGGAATTTTGCATCATTAGAGAAAGGGGTTAAATATCACCAGATTTGGAAATATATATTTTTGCTTTGGGTATAATTTTATGTGGCCCTCCAGTGGAGCAAGTAGCAGGGTATGGGGCACCTCTGGTTTACTAACATTTGTAAGGAGTTTCCACCCTCAGTCATCTGGGGAAAAATCAAATTAGAAAGCATAACTCTACTTTGTCTCATACACAGTTCTTTTTAACTATCCCTGTACAGGATCTTTATAGACTAGTTACCTAATAATAACACGGGGGGCCTTTCACAGGTGCAGCCTCAGTTTCCTGCTTCCTCTGAATTGCCACTTTGATAGCATGAAACCAGGAACCTGCTGGAGTAGGTAACATTATTCTGGGACTGCTCTGCCAGGAAAGCTTCCTTAGGCCTTGAAAGATTAAGAAGGGGCAGCTGATAGAGAATTGCAACCTGGATCTTGTTCTCCAAAGACTCAGAGCACATCATCACATCATCATCTCAGTTTGCTCAGGCTTAAGAAAGCCTTCCTTGTCAGCCAGGCCACATGGAATATACAATTTAAGGCACAGTTTGATTCAGTAACAGGAGAATAGAAGTAAAAATTTCATGGAATTCCCATAGTCCTTCACTTGCAGTTTTTTGTGTTTTGTTTTGTTTTCCAGAAGCTTTACCATCCTAAAATCTTTTAAGAATGGGGCAGGTATCCAGAGTCTGTGTGGTCAGACTTTGAAAAATGAAATGCACCATTTATATTTCTCCCTAGTATAGGCTTGTTCTACTTCTACTAAGACTAAGATCACAAAGCAAGACAGATGGGATTTAAAAAAGAAATTATTTAAGCACAGAAATCAGGACAGAAATTTTGGCTTGTTGAAAACACTTCTACTAAGTGGAAACTGTGGTGCAGTGGTGTCAAGTAGACTGTACCCTTGGGACCAGGCACATCATTGACCTAAATCATTCATGTGCCTTGAATAAGCTCCTGTACACTCTTCACATTCCATATAGTTTCTATAGGGAAGTTTGCCCTATCACAAACCTTGGTAGACTTAAGGCCTCAATTCTATGAATTAGACAGTTTTTAGGAACCAGTTGATAAGCTTCCCAAAATGTGCTCAGCTTGGGAGTTCCAGGTTTGCTGAATTCTCCAGACAATTCAATATCAGAGGAACTGCTAATCATTGGAGAATGGCACCACTGAACACTCTGTGTGGGAGATACCTAATTCCTTCTAATTCCAATGAATACCTACTGTATGTATTAAGGTACAATCTTAACAGCCTTTTGGTATTTTGTGCCTTTAAATAATTTTAAGTACTTGGTTAATTTTGACTAGACTGGAATGCAGTGGTGCTGTCTTTAGATCTGGACTAGAGCCCCAATCCCGGGCCTTATGATTTAGAAGGGCCCTCCTCTAACTTTCCTTCAGCAGCACCTTTCTCTATGGGGTCAAGACACATCCCCTGTGCTTACAGCGGCCTCTCATCCACTTCTTCATCACCGTCTGTGCCCCCAGGACTTACTGATACCCAGACATCCTATATCCTACTGCTAGGGCCTGTACAGGCCTCTACCTTGCCAGCACTAGTGGAAAAAATGAGAAGCTAGAATGCTAACTGGGATATCTCAAATGCATACATGAGAAGCGGGGAGCAGGCCAGTTTTCCTATTTATGTTCTTATGCTCCCAGCCCTACAAAAATAGGAATGGTCTAGAATCCAGAATGTTTTCTTGACTCAAAAATATCTTTAAAAACAAACATCTTTAGAACACTAATTTTTTAGTAAGTCCTTAAAACTCAAAAGCCTGAGCAATTGATTCTAGAGCCTTAAAGCTCATGTGGGTGATGTGAAAGCATCCTGATTCATGCCTTCTTTATTGCAATTGAGTTAGATCAAGGAGCCTCCATGGTGCTTTCTAGAGGAATGAAGCCACCGAGGCCACTCCATTCCTAGAGGAATGAAGCCACTGTAATCAGCACTACCAAAATTTGCAGCCAGGACCTGATCAGCACCCAGGGCTCATGGTGGGGTATCTATCTCTCCTTCCTTTTTTATCTTCCTGAAATCCCAAACTCTTCTAGAGGACCAGAAACCAGAACACAGCTTCTCCAAGTAGGAGATAACTTCAGCCTGACTTAATGAGAAATCATAAAACTACTCTTTCGATTAGGGGCTATGGGAATACTGGCAAGGTGAACAAAGAAATTCTCCAGGGAAGTCATCCAAGGTGGCAGCTTCTAAATAAACTGAAATTTACTCACTGTTCTCATAAAGGTACAATAATGAAGTCATTACAGAAAGGTTTCTTTTGAGGAGCATGACTACATCAAATACCATTGATAATATCAGCAAAGAGCAAAACCTGCTCTCCCCTTCCCTAAAGGTTAGATTTAGTGATAGGATTTGAATACTTTGGAGTTGGGAGAAATCTACAATAATCATCAGGGTAAAAATTCACTTTTTCCGGGCCTCCCTGGTGGCGCAGTGGTTAAGCGCTGCGCTGTGGAGCTGTCGGCAGTGGTGAGGCAGGTTCAACGCCTGGCCGGGGAGATTCCCACATGGCGCAGCAGACCTCTCCTGCCTCGCCCGCTGCTCCCCTCAGCAGTGTATTTCCGTCCATCTCCCTGTTCTGCTCCCCGCTCTGTCTCTGGTGAACCCTCTTGCCGCCCCATGCCTCTGGCCTGTGCCCCAGCTTGTATGCATAAATAAATCAATCTTTAAATAAAATAAAATAAATTCACTTTTTCCATGAAGAGGCTGTAACATGTCCCAATCCATCGAGCTACTTTGGGGCAGAGCTGGTACAAGTCCCTGGGTTTCCCAGGACTCTTGACTCTAGGGCTATAAATTAGATATAACATCACATTTGACACTTAAAATAATTCATAATCATCTGCAGTATATTGTGGCTATTTAGTCACTTACAAAACTTTTATAAAGTACCTGTAACTGTGGTGTCTTGGTGTCAGAGTATTTTCTTGGGAAGAAGTTCTAGAGAAATACCAGCCTTTGGTTGAAGAGATCAGAAATGAAAACTCTTGGACAGTATCTGGATACCTTGATAAGACTGTACTCTCCAAAAGTAGAGTTTACATTCAGAGATTTCTAAGTATCTTTTTGAAAATATGTAAATAGGAAGCAGGGCAGAAAGGCATGAGAGCTGGCAGATGGGCTGGAGGCACTGTGTTGCAGCTAGGTAGGTACTTGGGAAAGGCACTGGGAGCCAAGGGGACCAGGCATGAGAGTCCCCAGCATGAGCGTTCCAGCTAGCGCTGTTAGGACTATGAGTCTCAGAATTATGAACAGTCCCCCATGGAAGTCAGCCATTCACTGTCAAAAGGGATATGAATGTTCCAGATTAAACAGTTCTGCCTTCCAGGCTTTGCCTTAGCTGTCTCTCTAAGTGTGTTCCCCCTCAGAGTCCCCTCCTTAGTTACCATATCCATCCGCTACTGTCTCTCCCCAACTCCCACTCCTTTTGTTCCATGCTTCTGGGTTTTTACTCAGGAATAGTAACAGCAAGTTATGTGAAGCAAAAAGTTGGTAGGAGTGGGGGGAAGAATGAAATGACAGTCTCATTTAACATAGTCCTTTCATGTTATTTTACATAAACCTATATAAACTTTAAACAAAATTATACCTAGATGTTTCTCTCAGAATATGAATAGGTGTTTAAGGAAAATGTACTTTAAAAAAAAAAAAAAGCTGAGCTACACACCTTTCCAATTAATTGAAAAGGTAAATTAATAAGAGCCTGAAAGTGAATAAGACAAGAGTATTCAGGACCATGCAGACTCTTCCGATAGTCTTCCATACAGCAGTGTTCAATTTTCTGTGGAAAATGTGAACATGTTGATTCTTGACAGCTTATCTAATTTCATGGGAAACGGAATTAAAGAGCGCATGTTTTTTCCTACCCTACTTAGTATATTAAGGAACTATGCTTAGCTAGGATCTTAGGGGAAAAGGGGGATCTGTGACAAAAATCGAGTTAGAAATTTTAGATTCTAGGCTTGGCTCCTGCAGTTTCTTTTGGGGTCCCGTTTGAATGGCGGATGCTCAGTTTTCTCTTATTAAAACTAACTAGTCCACCACAGTGGTGTTAAAATACTATTTTTAAGTATTTTATGATGCAGAAGTGAAAAATTCCAATTTAGGATCTATAAACATTTCAATCATTTTAAAAAATTGATTTCAGGTGGCACTAATGTAACTGGGTCCTGTGCCATACAACTCCAATCTACATTACGTAGAAACACAGGAAGGCTCTTAGGTTTCAGTATGGGAGAAAGTGGCGCTTTAGTGGATCTGTTCTTTGGGAAGCTATTTCTATGGGAACAAATATAAGCTCCAATCTTAGAATGTATATGAGGTAAAACTAGTTGTCTTAAGAATCTTTCATTCAAATTCAGAAAAAGAAGAAGGTGGGAGCCTCTTGAAATAGTCATCTTAGCTCATACAAGTAAACCAGTGGCTTTGGTCTTTCTCTCTTCTTCATTTAGATGTCAGGGTTGAAGTGTGTTTGCCTGTTTATAGCCATGGGGCTTGGCATATAGACTATTTCTTGGTCCCTGCTCACTTGGTCTATAGCCCAAATGCCATTACTGTTAGCCTCACCGGTGTGTACAAGGTTACTCACAAACCAAACCAAGATGTGAACAACTGGATTCTTATTTTGAAGGCGTCACATGATTCCAGAGGGAAATCAGCTTTCAGGCATTTGCCTCACATTGGATTTGGTCTGTGGTTTCCCTAGATAGTGAGTGCTGTGATTATTAGGGGTTTGAGCCAGATACCCAGATAGACAAGCAGTCACATACCCACAGTACAGAATGACCTCACTAACTCATGTTTCCAGGATGTTGAGAAATTCAGACTTGCTGAAGGACCTTGCCCTTGCAATGTGAGGATATCCATGGTTGATATGATTCAGCAGTATATTCTAATTTGAATTTCGGAACAACTGGCTAGTTGCTCAAATGGACATCTGAGTTGCAGGTCACCAACTTGCCAAAGATAGAGCAAATCTTCAGAATAGCTTGACCCCTGAACCAATTAAAATAGATTAAAATTAATTTCCTTCTTTCTGAAAGAAAATCTTCTTGGATAACATTTTTTTCTTTTTTTTTTAAAGTATATATTTTTATTGTTATTTATGTCTTTTACATTTTGTATTCCCCTTGGGTAGCCCACCACCAATTCACCCATGATCCATCTCCATGGTCCCTTGTGTTCTTTTCTATTCCATTTTGCGCCCTTTTCCTTCCTCCCCCTGCCCCCCCCCCCCCCCATTGTCTCTCTCCTATTTGGTTTCCTTATAGTCCTGTAATAAGTGAAACCATTCGATATTTTTCTCTTTCTGGCTTATTTCACTGAGTATGATCCCCTCTAATTCCATCCATGTCGCTTGGATAACATTTTTGAAGACACTGAAGTTTTCATTGCCCTTTGTGGGATTCTGCAGGCCATTTTTCATGCAGCCATTAGTGCTCCCCCACTCTGCTTTTCCTTGTAACTGGCTATCATTCTCACCATCTTGGCTTCTAAGGTTCTGGCTTCTGGGTCCGGGGAACAGCAATGAGTCAAGGGCCTACTATTCCAGTCCCAATTTGACCATGGACAAAGCAATCATCTATGTAATTGGAAGATATTAATAGGCATATGAGAATAAGGCTTTTTTTTTTCTGGGTCACTTAAGGACAGTTCCCATGGGCTCCTGAAAAAAGTTTATTCTGCTTGAGGACTATTTGCACAGAACTTAATGAGATTAACACAGAACCTAATAGAAACTTAAAAGTCATTCACCACAGTTGTCTCATTCTCTGTAGATGTAAGTCACTTAACAAATGCAATATAGATGTGAACATCTGGAATAAAAAAGTCCAGTGGTGACAATTCACTTCACAAAGATTAGCTCCCCTAGTGCATTAGTGGATTATGAACTCCCCTAGTGCATTTAGTTACTCATTTGTTGAATGAAGTTTGTCTATTTTAAAGTGTCAGCTGTTTAATTTTTTAAAATTCCAAGATCATGTTCTTTAAATCAAGATGGAAAACTTAAGATATTAAAGTATAGAAATAATCACTGTCAACATCACATTCTAGTTCTCTATTCACAAAAGTTAGCTATCAAATGAAGGGGATTTTGAGGGAAGCATTTGGCTTTGATTTAAACTAGACATTGTAGTCTAACAGTATTTTCTTCACTTCATGCCCTATACTAACTTTCCAATAAGAACATCAGTAAGTTAAAATGGCTCCATAATTCTCAAATGATTACTTTTAGAATTGTCTACTTAGAAGTGGTATTCTCTTGAAACAGAATATTTATTTAGCCGGGCACTGAATCAGCATGTCTTGCCATCTTCATTCCTCCTTTGTTTTTCTTCAGCATGTTGATAGAGAATATAGCTTATAATGCACAGTTGTAAAGGTGTTTAGTTTTTAGGTGGTGGTTTGGGGCTGTGGGTGAATGTATACTCAGTAGCCTCAGTCTCCTCCTGACTAGTCTGGAAGAAGGCAGTCAAGCCCAAGCTTTGGGCTTTAATTCCAACTCTGACAATGACCTTGGACAAAGGTTTTAAGCCTGTTTGCTTATGCGTAAAATTAGGACAATATGTAACATGTACATCATAAAGAGTTGTAGGGAAGACTGAAGTAATGTATGTAAAGTACTGAACACAAATGTTGGAACACAATGAGTATTCAATAAATCACTACTATTACTATTGTTAATATTATCTGGGAAGACAATATTGTTGTTGAGATCAGGTGATAATCCTGCCAGCTGTCACTTGCAACTTTGTTCTCTAGCTCTTAGTTGATTCCGTCTCCCTCTGGCTAGAAGATATAGCCATTCTATTTCTATGCCTCTTACCCAGTTAGTTTAACCAAGACAAAACTGTGTATATGTAAATGAAGGTAATAATTTCTAACATAGACACCAATTTTAAATATAATTTCATTCATATTGCAAAAACCAAAACAAAGAAAATCTTATGCTTAGACTAATTTATACTGAGAAAGTTTCAGGCTAAGTCATAAATTATTACTTAATGAATGTTAACATTTTTATAACTCAAACTAATTTTCTTAACGTAACCCTAGATAATGTTTAATTTAGATAAAGTACACATCATTTTGGATGAGATGGTCTTAAATGGATGCATTGTGGAAACAAATCGGGCAAGAATTCTTGCTCCTCTCCTGATTCTTGATAAGATGTCAGAAAGCTGAGTAACAGAAGGTCCTGCCAGACAACATCGACTTACAGGAAATGTGAACACCAATGGAAAACCTCTCAAAGGTATTGAGCCCCAAAGAATCTGGAAGACCACACACTGCGAAATAGGGTATCCTTCCAAAGACTTAAAATAGGTGTTTTACATAGTTCCTAAATAAAAAACAAAATTGCATTTTAAAATATGATGTGTAAAGAAACCTTTTCTCTCAGCTGAGAGACAAGTTTTATTTTCTAACCATAATAAGCATTTTTTCCCCCACTTGATTAAATTTTGTTGAGTTATGAGGGAACCTCTTCTGCTTGTTTTCCTTTGCAAACTTAAATTCAATAATAGTGGCATGGGGTGAGAAGACAGTTGTGGGAGCTCTATCATCCAATAAAATTTTACAATTGACTTGAACACATATAGCACTTTGAATAGTTTTCTGAATGCTATTTTCTTCCCTAGTAAGTCTTAAAAAGTCAGAGCTTTTCTGTGTACCTATGAAAACTGCAGAATCAAATTTTATTTGCCAGTATCTAAAAGCCTGATATCCACTGGGTACTAAGCAGTTACAGTGTTGTCACATAGTTTTTACTTTCCATCAACTAATGAATAAATAGTTTAAAAAGAATCCTTACAAGTAGTCTTTATACCTTATTTTAAAGGGTTTGTCTTATTAGACCACTTCTCCCGTAACATCTTGAATCTAAGAAAACTGCAAGTCACAATAAAAGGACAATACTCTGAGCCCCCCAAACCTTTCTATATACTTTGCTGCTCAGTCAACAGAAACTGTCCTAGGAAATGGAGGAGGTGGGCATTCTTGGCATATTTAGATATTGTGCCATCCTGTGGAATCCAAGAGCTTTTTCATCTACAACACTAATCTGCAAAAAATAACATAAATGGACATTCTAGGCACTGATGATTCATATAGTAGTGTTTGCATGTGCATGCTTGCCATAGCTCATATGTATAATTTAAAATTCTGTTTTCTAAAAATCTATTTACATATTTATCATAGTTTGCATCTCTAAGGACCCAGGCAACTCACCAATAATACACTCCAACCTAAGTGTTTTTGAACTCTTCAGGGAAGTAGAGGAATGGCTCTGATCTGGAATAGTGAGTGGTATGGAATTAAGTAGCCAGGGTCTTGGGAAAGCCCAGTCTAGATCACAGCGCTTTGGAGGCCTTTCTGAGACATAGTAGTTGGGGAAACACTGTCCTAATTGGTAGGCACTTAATCAGTAGCACATTCAGGTAACTGCTGAAACTGGTACACCAGAAGTAACTAGGGAGTGAATAAAATTAATTTTTGGGTCATGCCAAAATAGCACTTGAATAACATCCTGGCACAGATTTTAGTACCTTAAGAGAATAACAATTAAAAACAATACTAGGTAGATAACACAGGAAAATATACTCAAGAACACAGTATGTGGTGACCCCAGTACATGTCACATAAGACTTGACTCAGGAGAAATGAATATAATGTGACTGTTCTGATTGTGTCATCATCTTACTTCAGGTTCATTACCAGTGACTTTCACACTCATGAAATTTATGTCTTAGACTAGTCAGCTTTACCTTGCTCTTGGACCTTTCTTTCTGCAGGAAGACTCCTGATGTTTCACAGTTGCTGATTTTATAAGACTCATCAATTTTATCTGAGGTAGCAACATTCTAGACCAGGATTCGGCAAACATTTTCTAAAAGGGCCAGATAAATGTTTTAGGCTTGGTAGGCCATATGGTCTCTTACAACTACTCAATTCTGTCATTGTTGTTTGAAAACAGCCATAGATAATACAGAAATGAATGAACATGGCTGTGTTTTTTTTCTTTTTTACATTATACTTTTTATTGAGATAATGGTTTACAACATTGCATATGATTTAGAAGCATGGCTGTGTTCTAATAAAACTTTATTTATGGAAACTGAAATTTTAACTTCATGGAATTTTCTTATCATAAACTCTACTCTTTATTTTTCCAACCACTTTAAAAATTTTAAAAATTTAAAAAATTTTGTGTGGCTCATGGGCCATACAAAAACAGGTGGCAGGCCACAGTTTGCTGACTGCTGTGCTAGTAAAAGCTGGCCACTGACAGACATTTTAAGAGACTTTAAGTAATGGCAATACTGCCCACATCTGGATTTTAATTCTAACACTAATATAGTTTTAGTCATGCATCCATGACTTGAGACAATCGCAACTATTTTTTTAGATTAAAGCATAAGTCATACATGTAAATATTGCTGTTTTATTTTAACATTAATTCTCACAGAGAACTGTGAAGCTAACAATAAGGTAAATTTTTTAAATGCTGCCACTAATTACATAGTCACAACATTCTCACTCAGAGGATAAAAACAGTACTCAAATGACTGACTATAGTGGGAGATAATTTCTTCTAATGTAGAAAGGGATCATACCTTTAAATAGGTAAATAATGGACAATTTCAAAAAAATGCTTTTCACTCCTAAAAAGCCATTTGGCTGAATCAATTCTAGTGACATTTCTTTCACCTATATGCACAAGGTGTAATAAATCACAGGAATCTGGAAAATGGAAATAGAGCCCCTTCTTCAAACCAGGAAATGTCAGTATCCTGGCAGTCTCCTTGCACACTAATACAACATTCAAAAAATCATTCTTGGATCTTAGATTTACACATCCCTGCAGATACAATGGTAAGAAGCGAACCTGGTGTTTAAAAAGTTAACACAAGTAATGTGGCCATTATTAGCTGAAGAATAAGACTGAATACAACAATTAAATCACAAATAAAGAATGTGAACATACATTTTTTCTAACCTTCCAGTTTCAGTAAATGTTATTCACTATAGAAAAATACATTTCTTCCTGATGTAATTTCTAAAACTTCAATCTCGATTCAAAATGAAAAGCATATGGTTAAACTCTTAGGTCTGGTGGTTGCAGTGAAATATTCACATGACACAATTTTGTACGCTGCAAACATTTTAATGATTATGGTTGAGCATACATTTTGGAAAATTTTTACGTCAAACTGCAACAAGTTAAATAAATGTTTATAATATACAAAGAAAATACAACCAAAGTAAAACTTGCTTTTAAGTGTGCCTTGCACCTAGACCAGTGTTTTTTTTTTTTCCCCCTTAATATAGCTTTACTTTTGAGCTGCACAACACACTTAAGAATTTGATCTTTATAGTATGGCATTTAGGAAATAAAAATATACTCCCACCTCAAGGAAATAAAAAGATTGTGCATGATTATATGCCAAACAAAAGAGAGAACACTAGAATACTCTGATAGTGCAGGCATCAATAAAAAGGAAAAGAAAAAGCTTGGGATGCTCATTAACTCTCTATGTTTTAAAGAAGTAGGATTTTTGACCAAGTAGCTTAAAAGCCAGCAGAACAGGGATCAGTGATGGCAACTGTAGTGTATGAAGTATGAAATGACAAACTTTACACAAATACACTGTTAGAAATTTACCAGTGAACACTGAAGATCTGAGAAGCTGCTCTTTGGAACAGTCAAGTAGGACCACCTTATTCCAGTCACATAAGCCCTTGTAGCAAGACAGTGTTCTGTGCTATATACTTGCTGGCTGGATAGTTAAAGGATTGGTTTTGTCATTAGCAGCTAACAAACTTATTCCACATGTTCTTAAAGCCTTAATGGTGGAAAAAAAGGCAAGTGTCATTAGCGTGGAGGATCATATACTTCTCTGCAAACAAACACAAGAGGCTTCACTAGTATTTTTTAAAGTCTCTGATGTCTCCCATTGCACTTCAAAACTCAATTGAGATGAAAGCCTTTCTCCATTGTAGCAGCTAACAGGCGCTCTCTCATGATCTCTTCTGAAGAATATTCAGGCAACTTAAGGTAATGCACACAAGTATTCACTGATGGATAGCTTGCATCAGTAGCATCAACCTACAGAAAGAAAAGTAAAAGTAATAGAAGACCATGGCTTTAAATATTTCTTTCGATCCTTAAGTAATTGCATTTAATTACTTATCTGGAGAGTTTTTTACCTTGCGTACAACTGTGAGTCTGGGATGCAGGTTAGCCAGTCCACCTGGGGGTAATGTTGAACAACCAGTGGTAAACTGCAGGAATGCTTTCCTTTCATCTGAAGACATGCCACATAAAACCCTCACAAACCTCAGGAAACCGGGACTAAAAGAAGAAATATATATTGATTTGATACCTGATTTAAATGTAAAACACTAGCACAACTTTGTAAGCCAGCAATCACCCCAAAACCCAATGTCAGAAGAACACCTGTCAGGAGAACAGCACCAGCTAGAGACTCTTGGGTAAACATGAAATGAGCTGGTACAAGCTACTTTAGAAATACTCTTCAAAGACCGTCTTGTACTTGTAAATGGTAAGAACTAAAACAGTAAAGTATGAATATCAAATATATTATCCAACAAGCAGCAAATCAGAAAAGCTCAAATATATTTGCTTTATTAATCTAAATATGGCTAAATTACCAAGAGAGATCTGAAATTGGGCCTCTCCAGTGGCGCAGCGGTTGAGCACTGCGCTGTGGAGCTGTCGGCAGCAGCCGTGCGAGTTCGACACCCAGCCGGGGAGAATCCCACATGGTGCGGCAGACCTCTCCTGCCTCACCTGCTGCTCCCCTCAGCAGTGTATTTCTGATCTGCCTGTTCTGCTCCCCCCTCTGTCTCTGGTGAACCCTCTCGCCGCCCCACACCTCTGGCCTGTACCCCAGCTTGTATGTATAAATAAATAAATCTTTAAAAAAAAAAAAAGAGAGATCTGAAATAATTTTCATTATAGTGAAATAAACTGCTATTATACCTAAACAGATGATTTTCCTAATTTGAAACTGAAGAAGTCCAAACTTAAAAAATGTTGCATGATTACATTTGTTAAAGTTTAAAGCAAGCAAAATTAATCAATGAGGGTAGTGATTTCATAACTACAGAATATGTGGAAACTTTGGAGTTGTTTCTTGTTCTGGGTTTCAATTATACTGGTGTGTTTATGAATATGAAAATTCTCCAAGATGTAAATGTAATTTGTGCATTTCTCTGTTATGATTCAATAGAAAGTTTACTTAAGGGCACAAAATGGAAGAGAGGAGAATACAGGGGACCATGGAGATGGATCACGGGTGAATTGGTGGTGGGCTGCCCAAGGGGAATACAAAATGTAAAAGACATAAATAACAATAAAAAAAAATGGAAAAAAAAAAAACTGAACAACAAAAAAGCTATATAAACAATGTTATTTAAGTTTAAAATAATTCTTACCATGCCATCATTTATATTAGTTTGGAGGCTTAAAAAAATATAATGCAGGGTCTTATTTTATAGGATATAGTGATATTAAAGAAAAAAATCAACTAAGGAACTGATCCAGATAAAAAACACATCACAACTGGGCTTTCCTGGTGGCGCAACAGGTTGAGTCTCAGCGCTTTGAGGCTGTCCGCAGCCACTGCCGTGCAGGTTCAATACCTGGCTAGGGAGCTTCCCACATGGCACAGGAGAACTCTCCTGCCTCGCTCGCTGCTCCTCTCAGAAGTATACTTCAGTGGATCTGCCTGTTCTGCTCCCCACTCTGTCTCTGGTGAATCTTTTCACCACCACCCACCACACCTCTGGCCTGCACCCCAGTTCTTGTTGCATAAATAAATAAATCTTAAACAAAAAAGCTACTTATCACAAACTAAATGCAGTTTTATGATATGGGGGGCTAGAGGTGAAGAGATCATGCTTTAAGGACATTACTAAAATACTCAACAGAAGTGGAATAGGGACCATACACTAGCTAATAGCATAATATGATGAACTTGCTAGTTAGTGTATGTGGAAGAATATCCATATTCTCAGATAATGCAAACTAAAATAATAAAAAGGGACATGATATGTATAATGGAATCTCAAATGATTTAAAAAAGTCGTGCCTCTGTGGACCTTCCTGGTGGCACAACGGGTTAAACGCAGCAGTGTGGCGCTGTCGGCAGCTGTGGAGAGAGTTCCACACCCAGCAGGGAAATTCCCACATGGCGCAGCAGACCTCTCCTGCCTCGCCCGCCACTCCCCTCAGCAGTGTATTTCAGTCAATCTGCCTGTGCTCCCCACTCTGTCTCTGGTGAACCCTCTCACCCCCCCACACCTCTGACCTGCACCCCAGCTTGTATGCATAAATAAATAAATCTTATGTGTACAGATATATACAGACATATACATGAGTATGTATAAAGAAAGACATACAGCAACATGTTAAATACTGATGACTAGGGGAAAAGGATGGGCATTTTTTTTTTCAACTAACCTTTGACTTTTCTGTAAATTTGAAATTATTTGAATATTAAGTGTTGATATAAAAGCAGTAAACCCTAAAAAACTTATACAATATTTAAAATAACAATTAAAATGCAATGAGAAAAGGAATCTTAATATCAGTTAAGACACTGTTGTCTTTTTGTGTAAACACAGCATTATGAATGTTCATCTTTTTTACTGGTGAGTATTAACTGATTTCTCACTTTATGACTGTAATTCAGAGTTAGCTTTCTTTAGAGAATCTGCCATTTAACATGGAGACATAAACAAATTTTGTTGTAAGAAAATACCAAAACATACCTGTCACGTGTATAACCCAGCTTAGGTTCAGTGTAATTAATAATATCCTCTGCTGCCCAGGATGGTGACTGGTTTCCACAAAGAATCATTTGGACTTCTTCATGGCTGAAGGAACTTAATTTCTCCATTGGAAAAACTTTATTAAACCCATCTATATTATATACATGGCGAAAAAATAAGAACAAAATATGTAACTCTACAGTCATAATTTCAGAATACCAAATTTCAAATCAGATAAAATACTGAAAATGTTTGAAAAACAAATATAAAATAGTTTGAAATAAAAACTGTGTTTGCATTTTAAGTACAGAAATTTCTGCTTAATATCACAAATATGAACAGAGAATAAATTTAGTCACTATGTGAGTAGCCAAGTTCTAATAATTTCCCAGCTGGCTTCTTGAGTCATTTGTACAAACCAACCAAAAGCTGTGTTCACATTTTGAAAACTATATAGTAAGTGACAAACACGCTAATATATTTTGCTTCCATCTTCAACTGAAAAACTTAGGTCCCAACATAGCTTTAATTCATTCTGATCACGTAATGTGGGAAATAAGCAATCAAGACTAAAAGAGTGTCCCTCACTACTCAGGATGAGTAAGCCCAGAGTAAGCTATAATTTGAGGAGTTTCCAACCTGTTTTGGGTACTTTGCATGACACCTCATTATCTAGAAGACAAAACACTAGAGGGCAAATCTGGAGATTACCAGCAATTCTTGACCACAGCTGTGCCTAAATTTCAACTGTCTCAAAAGGAGAGAACATAAAGAGGCTTAAAAATTACCTTTAAAGGCTTCCATCTGTTTTTGAATACCCGTATGCATACAAAAATCAAACATCAAATCCACATATTCTTCTGCATTATCCATTGTTATCATCTGCAAAAGAAAATTTGCCAACATTATTGTTACTCTTATTATCTAAAATATTTCAGAAGCACTTATGCCTCATTAATAGGCTATTTCTGAATTTAATTCTGAATTTAACTATATTAAAAGCAATGTTTTTACCTCATCTTCACCACTTGGCTTGAGGTCTACAGCTGTAAAACCATATATTCTTGAGGAAGGGCAAAACTGAAAATTTAAACTGGGAGACAAAGAAGGATATTAGATATTAAGTATTTGTGATTTTTTTTAAATGCAAATACCTATGCACTAAAACCTTTAGGCCAACTGTTATGAAATCTAACACTGCAAAGATTACATAACACCTCTACCTTTCCATATTCCACTTCTGTGGCACAAAAATAATGAACTAAAGATTTCAGCAATGATTATCACAGCAACATATTTGCAATTTTCATTTTTGCAAGAAGAAACTATTACTTCACTAGTTATTCAGCCCATGCCCCCAAATCAAATATTGACTGTGTAAAAATTTATCAAATACAACTTGCCAACACTATCAACAAAGGGAAGGAGGGAAAGGAGGGAGAGAAGATGGAAGGGTAAAAAACAAACCTCACAGTTAATGCCAAATCACAGATAAATGTACCAAATGTAATAACTACATGTATATAAACTAATAAAATACCATCAAAATATGTGCAGTACCCACCCAAGTTAATTGATGCAATGATTAGGGATAAAGTTTCCATACAAAGCCAACTATTTTGAGCTTTGCCAAGTAGACTGTATATGTTAATTAGCCAATGAATTTGTCAAAATATGATATATACATTTATAAATCAGATACCTTTCAGAAATTTGATGATTAATAAAGTATATTCTAGTATTCTGTTGTCTTATAATAGTAACAAAAGTTTAAACCAATAATCAGTATTTCCTCTAGCACAGTTTTACTTAATAGACTGTTCACTCAGTATATTGCAAATTAATGGAGTCAAAGTTATAAAAAGCTTTAGAACTTATTCATTCATTAAGTTAAAAGACTGTGTATATGAAGCTTACCCTAAATCTTCTATGCTAAGTGGAGGCCCAGAACCTGATGGATTCTTCAGCACTAGTTCCTGTAATTTTGTATTCTTTTCATCTTCAGAAAGACCTTTGTTGCTCAAAATCTGGCGCCTTTTGATTGCAAGGTCTTTAATTTCTTTTAAAAATCTGGCTCTGTGTGGGTTTACTAGTTCAAAGTCTTCCCAAGTTAAAATTCCATTAAACCAAGCTGGGGGTTTTGGTTTGGGGGGATCCAGAATAAACTCTGATTTTGAATCCTCTTCAAAGCTTCCTACTGAGAGTGAATCATGACCTTCTTCTGTAGAAGCTTCAGACTGACTTTCGGTACAGTGTAAGTCTCTGTCACCACGTGATTCATAAATCAGTTTACTCATGTTGCTTTTAATGTCACCCATACACATAAGTTTAAAGAAAGGTTTAGAAATAGGTAAGTCTACAAGTCTATTGTCTTGAATGCATTTGGCCAAGAAAA
Source organism: Scalopus aquaticus (assembly GCA_004024925.1). NCBI lineage: Eukaryota > Metazoa > Chordata > Mammalia > Eulipotyphla > Talpidae > Scalopus > Scalopus aquaticus. The sequence goes on along the minus strand of PVIJ01002144.1, from coordinate 140,668 downwards.
TTCCAAGAAAGTGAAAAAGTTTTGTGATCCTTTCAAGCTCATCACTATCTTGTGGAAATGGTGCTGTGAACAGTCCACATGATCTTTGCACATAGTATCCAGGAGGTTTCAATCCCCCTCCAAGATCAACCTAATTTTTGAGAGGAAAAAAAATGCAAATTAAAGATATATACACATTAAACATTCTCATCAGTTTAGCTATCTAAAAGTACTTATATACACACTTGATTAGTTTTCGCTGACTAAATTTTATCCTTTATAAACATTTTAATAATATCAAGATTATTTAATAAAGAAGTTAAAAAACCTAGCTTACGTTCTGAAAGCATAATCTATTTTATTTTTAACACTTTATAAAGCAGAATAACATATCAATAACAAAGTGGTAAATAAATCTTACATGACGAGATTCATCATCTGGAAAGTTATCATCACAAAGCCAAGCTCCCAAATCAGTTCTCTGGAATTCTGCTGCTACCAGAGCATAAAACTCTAACGTGGGTCCCAAGCCTGTTCCTTCTTCTCCTAAAAATTCAACCTAAAATATGGACAAATAAGATTATGGAGAAAAGGGAGTTTTAAAACAAACATTTTTTAATGATAGTCTTTCCAAAATTTGTTATATATAATCTAATAATCTACTTTTTTAATAGCAACAATATATACAACACAGAAATTTTTGATTTTCTAAAAAGTGTCTATTTCTTGTTTACTACTATGTGTTTAAATACTGTGGTAAGTAGTTTTTATATATTAATTTGCTTCTCACAACAACCCTAAAAAAATTAACCTCTTTTCATGCCAAAGAAAATAAAATTTCAGATAGAAAAGTTAAACCATTTGCTTAAATAAATAATAGTACATAGATATGTATGTGTGTCTAACTATTTCTAAACTATTTCTCACTTAATGCAATCACTTTAAAGTTATTTATCCATATACTACCTGTTCCAAAACTGACTTGAGACATTTTACAAAAACATTTAGTGCAAGGCAAAAAAAGAAAGAATTAGTAGTAATTGAGAATTATCTCAGAGAAATATATGGATAGGAAGAATAAGATGAAGGCAAAGAAATTTTAAAGTAAAAGGCATAGCGTATATATTTCTAAAGATATTAATATCTATCATGATTAATTTGTGATTCAAAAAATTAAACCAGCAGATTCACATACTGTAACAAGAGTAATATTTCTTCCTCCACTGTCCCTCACAAGGAATAATATATATACAGGCTATAATCCACAATACCCACAATAACATTTCTACTGTAAATATATTAAATTTCATACTGCCTTTTGCTGTAATATCTCTTAGTACAGACCAATGATAATACCAAACACAATTTAAGTGAAATATTATAAAACAGTATGCCCCCAAAATGCAGACATCTAATAGCATAGCTTAATAAAAAGGTAATATTTAGAGTTGATTACCAAAGAGTCCACTGTATTATTTGACCCAGACTTTGTTAGCAAATGGATATAGTATCCTTCAAAAACACCAAGTTTTTTTCCACCTCTAGAGTAAATATAATCTTTGCTGCTCATTAATGAGACCCTGAGTCCTGAGGAGGTGGGCTTATGAAAGAAACTCTGCCAGAAAAAGCCTTTGTAAGGACAGTTTTTTTGCAATGGAAGATACACATTGTCTGAGTCTGACACTAAGTTTTATATAAGGTACCTCAAGAACTGATTTCCGATCTGCATGTATTTGCATGACATTCTCAGCCCATTCCATTAGTGATTCACCACGTGGAACTTTTACTCTTTCATGTTTGAGGCGACCAACTCGAAATTCTCCAGGATCATCTCGCCTTACACTACTTGTGGTCCTTGTTCTTTCTACTGTGGCTTCACGTCGGTTTTGTAGCCACACAATTGCTCTGAAATAGAAAAATATCTATGTAGCTATAGCATACAACAGTTGAAGGTACTTCTAAACTAATAACATAATTTAAACATTTTAAAGAAAAATTTTAAAGCATTTATTGGGTAGTAAAATAGTCACTGTTTTTATTGTATAAATTATTGCTTCCTACCTTAAGTTAAAATAAACTATTATCATCTTCATTAAATAAAATGAGAAAGTACTGAGTCTGTATTTCCCCCCACTTATTTTAGCAGTCAAGTCAAAATAAAGGTCTGTGGTCCAAACCATATATAATACAAAATTTGGACAATCTCCTAATCCATAAAAAGAAACATATATTTCCTAAAGGAAAACCAAAAAAAGTGATTTTTTTTTACTACTGTGATAGAAACTGAAAAATGACCATCAGAATGCTATGATTTTAAAACATTTCAGAACTCATGTAGGGTGGGAGAAAAAGTCTTAGCTATGAATAAGATCTCTCATTGTGTACTCTAAATTTTTTGTAATCACAGGCAAATTAGCTAAATGTTTTATGAATTAATTTTCTCAGCTATAAAACAGAAATCATAACCAATGCCTATCAATTCCAGGTGTACAAATGTTTTGTAAATGGTATAACATGGCATAAAAAAGTACTTAATAGGGACACAATCAGCTCCATTTTAAATTATAATCATTCAACAAATATTTAATTACCACCTATAGTGTGCTATGCATTGCCTTAGGAACTGAGCTAGAGCTGAGAACGACAAGAAATTCCTGCCCTCTGAAAACTTTCATCCAATGTCAGGAGACAGAAAAATAAAAAATAAGTAAAATATGTAGTCTGTTAGATGGTAGCAAGAGAAAAATGATGGCCAGAACAAAGATGTATTTTAATGTTAGTAAAGCTATTTGCAAGCATTTTATTTTGTTATTCCTAGGAATTTCAACAACTAATAATATATGTAAGCTAAATTACTAAAAACTGTGTAGTAAGTGCTAGCTGATAGAAAACAAAGTACTTTAATCCTTATTAAGAAACAGTACATATCCCACTGAAAACAAAAAAATGTTTAAATGTTGACAACCCTTTACAAGAAAATATATAGAAGATAATATATTCCCTCCATTAGTCTTGATACAAAATTTATCTGTACATTTTGAGCTTACATGACAAAAGTATAAGTACTTAAAAATACAACAAAATATGGGCCTCCCCGGTGGCGCAGCGGTTGGGCGCTGCGCTGTGGAGCTGTCGGCTGCGAGGGATGCCGGTTCGACACCCAGCCAGGGAGAATCCCACATGGTGTGGCAGACCTCTCCTGCCTTGCCCGCTGCTCCCCTCAGCAGTGTATTTCTGATCAGCCTGTTCTGCTCCCCACTCTGTCTCTGGTGAACCCTCTCGCTGCCCTGCGCCTCTGGCCTGTACCCCAGCTTGTATACATAAATAAATAAAAAAAAAATTCTTAAAAATACAACAAAATATAATCCTTACCTTGATGCGCCAAATGCTGTACATGTGAAATAAAGCTGTCTAGTTTCAAATGGTATGAGAAAAGGACACTTGCTGGTTAATTGTTCACACCAATCTGGCAAAGCCCCACTTGCCAATGCCAATGGTTCCTGCAAGTTAGAAAACAATATTTTAAGGCAACTATTAAAAAAAAAGTCAATGCCTAAATGTGATTTAAAAAAAGAATGCAATGAACTATAAACCCAAATCACTGAATCAGAAGTAAGTTTGGAAAGATGGTGGGAGGTAGAAAAGGAAGGAGAAGCAATAATTTAGAAGGTCAACAGTTAAAGAATGAAAAGTTCAACTATTTGATTTTATTACCTCAATCTGCTGCAAAATTTTTGTTGTGATTTTTTTGCTAGTGAATTCATCTGGTGGAAAAGTAAACTGAAGTTGTTCATCACCTTCTGTAAAATTAGTAAAATTAATAAAAATATACACTGACTTGCTTTTAAAAATGCGATATAAATGAAACAAAGTTTCTTTCTTACAGACCTTCTTGGGATATTCTTGAATAAGGGTCACTTGCAACTATATACAGAATACGCAAAAGCTGAAGGACATCTTCTACTCCACAAGAATTCTGTCCATTGCCTGCTTTGGCCTGAGGTTGTTCTTTTGTCAAATTAAGAATATCACTACTTTGAAGAGTAGAAATGGCCCCCTGGTTTAACCCAGACTTTGTTCCATGCTCACAAAAATCCTGTGGAAACAATTAGCAAAATTATTAATCATATTTTCAAGAAAAGTAATACATCGTAGTATTGAAAAAGCTGGAATTTTAAGGAATAGTCTTTTTAAGTAGAAACAGCACCCAAGTCAAAAATCAAGGCATCTAAACCATTAAAATTCCCAAATAAAACAACCACTATGTGCCACAGTTAAAACTATGTAATCAGATCCAATGCAACAAACCATATTTGAAATTTTAGCACTGGCATAGTAACTTAATTCAACCTCGCTGTTAAAATATGTCCCAAGGAAACTCTCTTCCTTAAGAATCATTAAAAGTTGCAAAACAAAGCACAAAGCCATTCCCAATCAAAACAGTTTTGATGCCAATATATATACCTTATATGCAGCTATGAGCTGGGAACAATTTCTGTTTTTCCTAATACTTTTATTAGTGCCAGTTAATTTCCAGTGGCGCAGGAAAGCGGCGTCTGCATTCTTCTGCAAGTAGGTTATCAAGTCATTCTTTGGTAGTTCATCAGTGCCAAGGTACTGTTCCACATGCTCTATAGACCAACAACCCTACAATAGGAAAAACCAAATGTTGGCCTTTCCTAATTATAAAGTCTATGCTATTTCACATGCATATTAAGGTAGCTTTAGGATCATGCATTTAAGCTAATCTAAAGAATTCATGTTAGTGGTTTTCCCCTCAAAGGTTCCAAATAAAACACTGTTCTTGTTTTTCTTCAACTAAGTAGCCAAGAATAAGAGCAATTTTCTAAAATAACTTACCATTTTTCCATTTTCCTTTTCTTTGTCAGAATCCTTCATTTCTCTGTACATGATTCTAGACAAGAAGATATTATTCAAGTTAATTCATAAATCGAATGATTTGTGGCTATTCCCATAAGGATTCAATTCTTTAAAAAATATGAATGACATCTTTCATTAGGCATATGCTTACAATAAACAGTGAAATCAGAATTTTTAAGAAAAAATAATAATTTAACATAGGAAAAAGCAGAAATCATATTCTTGAAAAAAGTTATGGTTTATAAGTATGGAATTACTGCAAAGAAATCATACATTAAGCCTACATTAAACCTTTTAAAAATATAAACTGTATCATGTGTATTACCTTTCATATATTGTTATAAAAGAAAATGAAATGAGAAATGTTTTGTTCATGTCTAGATGGAAAGAAAGGTAAGAATACCAAGAACCAAGCACACTTATGTTCAAGTAAGGAAGTTGCGATCAAATGTTAAACTCCAATAAAAATTGAAAAGAGGAAATGCCATGTTGACCTTCTGTTCTCTCTCAAGAGTATCTAGATTACTTTATTAGATATTATATAAGATTATCAAAGATATTTAGACAACATCAGAAGAAATATACTAATAGACGTTGCATAATGGTGACCGTGATATATTAGTATGATCGAATATTTTACATAAATTAAAATGTAATACATAATTATATTATTTAATAAATAACTTACTATAGAAAATACTTACTGAGCACTTACTACATCACAGACAGTACTACAATCACCTTACATATTTTAGTTCAGTGATACCTCACAACTACTCTCATCTTAATTAGGAATGTGAGGTAATAAAATGTTAAATAGATATGCTCAGAGTCATTGATAATTATTTGATGAATGAACAAAGACAAATAGGCTTAACTCACAGAGCTCCAGAGCAAATAACAAATAGAAAATATTTAGAACTTCATACATAATCTAGGTCAAACAGTTCAACCTATTAATATAAATAAGGAACTAGTCTAAATTACTTCCAAAGTTCCTTCTAGTTACAAACCCTAACCATTCTCCATCAAAAATCAGAAATGCTTTATCTGACCCTATGAACCAACTAGAACCAAATCTTTTCTGTTTCTTTAGTCCAAAGTACAGAGATACAATGCTTCTTGGCTCAAACACTATGAAATTAAGTTAAAATTTCTTACGTGTATGTTGGCTCCCAAATACGTCTAAGTTTATCTGATTTCACATTGCCATTACAAGACAACTGAAGCAGTTTCTGTACATAGTAAAAGATGGTAGATCTGAAATTAGTGAGCGGTAATTCAACCTCACGAGTTGTTCCAAGACCTGTTACTTTCAAAGTCAGGGCTAATCGAGGTGACGGCGTACATTCAACTTCTTCCAAGAGCTCTGAATGAGGTGTTCCTAAAAATTTGAAAGACATGAAAAAAATCACAATAAAATAGTTCTCAAAGAAAACTGCAGGGCCTCCCCTGTAGCACATGGGTTAAATTCTCAGTGTTATTAAACTATCACAAGCCACTGCGGCATGAATTGGATCCCAGCCACGAAGCTAACCCACATGGTACAGCAGACCTCTCCTGCATCCCCCGCTGCTCCCCTCAGTAGTGTATTTCAGTAGATCCGCCTGTTCTGCTCCTTACCCTATTTCCAGTGAATCCTCACCCCTGGCATCTCTAGCCTGCACCCCAGTTCTTGTATACATAAATAAAAATAAATCTTAAAAAAAGAAAACTGCAATAGGAGACAAAGCTACATAAAATCTAAATCCTTCAGTTATATGTTAGCTAGCTAAAGATGTCAGCTATAGGGGCCTCCCTGGTGGCGCAGCGGTTAAGCGCTGCGCTGTGGAGCTGTCGGCAGCAGCGATGTGAGTTCGACGCCCGGCTGGGGAGAATCCCACATGGTGTGGCAGACCTCTCCTGCCTCGCCCGCTGCTCCCGTCAGCAGTGTATTTCTGATCTGCCTGTTCTGCTCCCCACTCTGTCTCTGGTGAAGCCTCTCGCCACTCCACACCTCTAGCCTGTACCCCAGCTGTATGTATAAATAAATAAATCTTTAAAAAAAAAAAAAAAAGATGTCAGCTATATAAGACTCTTCTGGCTTCAACAATTTTGTTTTGTTTTTAAATGGGAATAATTAACTTATTACTTAGATTATGAAGAGTATTAGAATATATGCATATGATATGGATCTCATTTTCAGTACAAAACATGCTAACTATATCAATATTTTGGAAACATTTTACTTTTATAAATAAGAAACTACTCATACTCTGGTGAATGACTCTGGTCAACCTTTTCCTTATAGCAAAAGAGTGGGTTGTGAGGTAAATACACAACACTCGGCACACACACACAACTGGGTTCACATTTAAGTGGTGTATCCTCTTTTATTGGATCAAGAATCTTTCCTCACATCATGATACACAGATTTTTAAAGTATCCTTTTTTTTCATTGAATGACATCCCCATTGTACCTTGAACCATATCCCCATTACTGTATATAAAGGGAAAAATAGGCACTTCCATAGACACAGATGGGCAGAGAGCTGCTGCTGCTGCTTTGGAAAGAGAAAGGTTTGTTAAAAGAGATGCCTGCACAGGGCCTCCCTAGTGGCACTAGGGGTTAAGTCTCAGCACTATGAAGCTATCCGCAGCCACTGCAGTTCAATCCTCGGCCAGGGAGCTAACCCACAAGGCGCAGCAGACCTCTCCTGTCTAGCCCACTGCTCCCCTCAGCAGTCTATTTCAGTCAGTCTGTCTGTTCTGCTCCCTACTCTGACTCTGGTGAATCCTTTCACCCCCCGTCCCCCATCTCTAGCCTACACCCAGCTATGGTATGCATCAATCAATAAATAAATCTTAAAAAAAAAAGAAAATATAAAAAATATTATCAAAGAACTCTATGGAAAATTTGTACCTATTTATACTCACTAGAATAGGCTTTCCTTTATGAAGGGATATTGGACCCAACCTCACCATAGAACACTGTACAATAAAGTACTTACTTTCATATTTAACAAAGGTATCTAGCAATTAAAAAGAACATCCTACACTTAACGTTTAATTCGCTATAGATAATACATTGATTATAACAGCTGACATTTATTATGGTACACATAAGGTACAATGCTAAGCACTTTATTTTTTCCTCAATCCTATCTTACCTAACAGGGACTATTATTTTCACATAAGAGATGAAGAATTCAGGTTATTAGATTATGTAGAGTAGGTGATTGCCCAGTGTATTAGTTTCCTATTATTGTTGCCACAAATTAAAATACCCACAAACTGGGTATTTTAAAACACAAATTTATTATCTTACAGTTCTAGAGGTAGGAAATATATTTCCTTACTTTTTCTACCATTGAGAGACTGCCCATATTCCTTGACTTATGGACCCTGTTCATTCTGATTTCCACTCCCTATTGCCAAATCTTCTCTAACTTTGACTCTCTTGTCTCCATCTTATGAGAACACTAGTGATTATACTGAGCTTATACAGATTATCTCCCCATCTCAATATCCCCAACTTAATCACACCTGCAAAGCCTTCTTTGTTATGTTAAGGTAATCAGTGATTCTGGATTAAGGCTTGGGTATCTTGGGGAGCCATTAGTGTGCCTACATACTCAAAATAAGAGTTATAGTAGTTGCCACACAGCTGGCTGAATCCAAAAGCCAAAACTAAAACTGTAATACAGCTTTTCACTGCATAAGTTGATAGGAATAATCCTTAGCAATTTTTATCCAGTAGAACAAAGAATACAAATTATTCACCTTCAATGAGTTTTCTTTAAAAACTACCCAAATATTGTAATTGACACGGGACTGACATACAGTTTTTTCTGGTACAAGTATTACGAGTATTATCTTACTTTCCCAACTATATATACAATGATCTCATTCAGTACCTATTAAAATTAAATCACAAGTCTCCCTGGTGGCATACGGGGTTAAGTCTGAGCACTATTAAACTATCCACAGCCACAACAGCACAAGTTCGATCCCCAGCAGGGAGCTGACACACATGGCACAGCAGACGTCTCCTGTCTCGCCCGCTGTTCCCCTCAGCAGTATATTTCAGTTGATCCACCTGCTCTGCTCCCCACTTTGTCTCTGGTGAATACTCTCATCCCCCCACCATATCTCTGGCCTAAACTCCAGCTCCTGTATGCATAAATATAAGTAAATCTTTAAAAAAAATTAAAATCACAATAACTAAAATATACTGTACCTGGGGGTGGAATTTCTAGATCAGTTGTCTGCTGGACATTAGTACGACCAGGTCTAGGATCAAAAGCAGGAACCAAAGCAGAAAACTGCCGCTTTAGCACGTAATCATCATCCCATGTTCTCCTGCGTCCTCCTTTGGTTTCATATTCCTCTTCTTCCTATTAAAATTCCACATACATACAAACATTACAAGACATTCATTATAGCAAAAGTGACATGCAATTTATAAAATAAGTATCTGTTAAATACTTTTCTATAGCTATTACACTGACTTATTTATTTTAAGAAGATTTACTTTTTTACTCATGCATACAAGAGCTGGGGTACAGGCCATAGGTGTGGGGGGGTGAGAGGATTCACCAGAGACAGAATAAGAAGCAGAACAGGCAGTATTGACTGACATACACTGCTGAGGGGAGTAGCGGAAGAGATAAGAGAGGTCTGCTACCCCATGTGGGAAGCTCCCTTGTACCACCAGGGAGGCCTTACACTCCCTTATTTAGCTACATTTCTTAAGGATCAAAATGAACAAACACAAACATTACAGGGACACACATTTTTTTTTTTAAGATTTATTCATTTTTGCATACAAGCTGGGGTGCAGGCCAGAGGTGTGGGGCAGTGAGCGCGTTCATCAGAGACAGAGTAGGGAGCAGAACAAGCAAGACTGACAGAAATACACTGCTGAAGGGAGCAGTGGGCGAGGCAGGAGAAGTCTGCTGCGCCATGTGGGAATCTCCCTGGCCAGGCATCTCCAAAGCACTGTGCTTAACCCATTGAGCCACCACAGAGGCCCAGGACACACATTACTTAATGATTTATCAAAAGCAAGCTGCTCTAGTGGGGTTACAAAAATCTAAATGTGATAAATTGACTTAGAAGCCTATATAATATACATTGTATCAATGTCCTGGTTTTGATACTCTACACTATGTAAGATGGAACCACTGTAAGAAATTGGGTAAAGGGCACAAAAGACCTCTTTACTATCTTTGTAATTTCCTGTCAACCCATGGACCTATAATTCTTTCAAATAGGTTGCCGTTTTTTATGTAAACTGTGTAACATACTAATTTACATACAAAATAGGTAAAATGTTTAGGAATTGCTTTAAATTATCATGGGGCAAATAGATCAAACAAGTTTGACAAAGTGTTGATAACATCTCAATTCAAATGTCAGGTTCATGGGGTTTTCAATGCATTATTCTTCCTACTTCTGAGGATGTTTGAAAATTTCCATAATGACAGTTTTCTGAAGAACATTTTCCCTTCTCTGTCACTGCTGTTACCAAAAAACTAGACAAAGAAGCAATAGAACACCTAAACAGATCAATTATAAGCAGTAAAATTGAAACAGTAATCAAAAATCTCCTGGAAAACAAAAGCCCAGGACTTCACAAATGAATTCTATCAAAGGTTCAGAAATGAACTAATGCCACACAAACGCTTACAAACTCTTTCAAAAAATTGAGAAGGAATACTACCAAATACATTCCATGAGGCCAACATTACACTAATACCAAAACCAAGCAAAGACAACACAAAAAGAGAAAACTACAAGCCAATCTCTCTAATGAAAACTGACGCAAAAATCCTAAATAAAATCCTCATGAACAGATCCCAACAACACATCAAAAGGATAATAGGGCCTCCCTGGTGTCGCAGCCGTTAAGCACTGTGCTGTGGAGCTGTCGGCAGCAGCGATGGAAGTTCGACGCCCAGCTGGGGAGATTCCCACATGGCATGGCGGTCATCTCCTGCCTCGCCTGCTGCTCCCCTCAGCAGTGTATTTCCGTGGATCTCCCTATTCTGCTCCCCGCTCTGTGTCTGGTAAACCCTCTCACCGCCCCACGCTTCTGGTCTGTAACCCAGCTTGTATGCATAAATAAATAAATATTAAAAAAAAAAAGGATAATACATCACAAAGAAGTGGGATTTATTCCAGGGGCATAAGGATGGTTCAACATTTGAAAATCAATTAATGTAATCCAACACCAACAAAAAGAAAAATAAAAACATATGGTCTTATCAATAGATGCTGAGAAAACATTCAACAAAGTTCAACATCCATTTATGATGAAGGCCTTGAAATTCTCAGGATAGAAGGAACATACCTTAACATGATAAAAGCCATATATGACAAACCCACAGCCAATATTATTTTCAGTGGTGTAAAGTTTTAAGCCTTTCTTTTAAGATCAGGAACAAGACAAGGATGTCTATTCTCACCACTGCTTTTCAATATAATACTGGAAGCCCTAGCCAGAGCAATAAGACCAGAGAAAGAAATAAAAGGAATTCAAATAGGGAAAGAATACTATCACTCTTTGCAGATGATATAATATACACAGAGAACCATAAAAACTCCACAGAAAAAGGGGCCTCCCTGGTGGCACACAAGAATAAGTCTCAGCCTATGAAGCTATTGGCAGCCATTTCAGAACGAGTTAGATCCCTGACAAGGGAGCTTTCCAATGGCGCAGCAGACTTCTCCTGTCTCACTCGCTGCTCTTCTCAGCAGTGTATTTCAGTCAGTCTGCCTGTTCTGCTCCCCACTATCTCTCGTGAATCCTCTTCTCACCACCCGACACCTCTGACCTACACCCCAGCTCTTATATGCATAAATAAATCTTAAAAAAAAAAAACTGCAGAAAAACTAATCAAAGTTATCACCAATTTAGTAAAGTATCAGGATACAAAATCAACACACAAAAATCAGTAGTCTTCTTATATATAAACAATCAATCTGAAGAAAAAAATCAAGACAACCATCCCATTTATAATTGAAACTAAAAAAATCAAATACTTGGGAATAAGTCTAACAAAAGAGGTAAAGGACCTATACAAAGAAAATTATAAAATATTGTTAAAGGAAAGAGAAGAAGACAGAAAGAAATGGAAAGACATACCTGCACCCTTATGTTTACTGCAGTACTATTTATAATAGGTAAGACTTGGAAACAACCCAATGCCCAAAAATAGATGACTGGATCAAGAAGATATAGTATATATACACAATGGAATACTATTCAGCAATCAAATAAGATAGACTAATGCCATTTGTAGTAACATAGATGGACCTAGAAGGGATTATGCTCAATGAAATAAGTCAGAAGGAAAAAGAAAAATATCAGATGGTTTCACTAATAGGAGGAATACAGGGGAACCAAATAAAGAATCAGGGAAAAAAATAATAACAATAAAAAACACAGCAAAACAAACAAACAGACAACTATAAATCAGAGACACACAGCAGAGGAGAGAGAGGGATCAAAACAAGGGCAGGAAGAGCACAAGGGTCTATGGTGATATTACATGGGTGAACTGGTGATGGAAATTCTATGGGGACTACACCTAAGAAATGAGAGCAAACATTGTACAAAAATGAACAATGATGTAAAATATATATAAATTTTAAAAAGAATTTTAAAAATCTAATAAAAAAAAGATGAACTATTTGTTTTTTCTAACTAAAGCATTTATATTGTTTCCATGACTAAATAAATGAGCTGTATCTTTAGGGGAAAAATAAGATGAATTATAAATGTTATAAATGTCTGATACATTAGAATTAACAATTATGCATTATGTACTTACACACACAAACATAAAGCCCCTTGTTTGACTAACTGAAACAAATTTTATAACAAATCAAACTGACATTTGACAGCTCTAGAGTCAGAATCTCTAGGGGTTTTTTTTGTTTGTTTTCTCGTTACATATTAAAAGGATAGGTTTATTAGGAAAAGGAGAGAAAGGGACACTTGCATAGTCACAGATGGACAGAAAGAGCTGGAGAATGTCTAGGTTTTTGTCCTGGATCCAAACATCTATATGTAACATTTCATTGGAAAATTGGAGCTAATAATATCCCTCAAATGTCTGTAGAAAGGGCAGAATTAATTAAAACATGTTAAGTACTGAGAAGTGCCCACCACGTAATGATCAAAAAAAGTTATGTAACAGACTAATATTACTACTGTTACTACCTCGAAAGTTATCAATCTTCAAATAACTATGACCTATTTTAGTGTATGTTCACTACCACCTAAAGAGCAAGATGAAAAGGTTTCAAGAAAGAAATTCTTGTGTGTGTTATGCAACAGCAATCATGCACTATACATGGAATACCCACGCAGCTAGGTAGGTTTATTTTTGTTAATCCGATTTGGTAATTCTCCCCCCACTGCTCGGTATATTTTTCTAGGCATTTTGGTTGGTACTTTACCATGAAAGGGAAACAATATACTGCAAGAAAGATACACGAGGATATTACCTGTTCCCCAATAGGTCGGCTCCCTGCTCCAGCAGGGACCTGTGGTAGCTGTGAAGTGACAGCATGGTGAGTTACATCAGAGCGGGAGCCAGCTCGACGCTGCAGGGATGGACGTCTCAAAATCTGAAATTTAAAAAAATGTGAAGACATGTCTAATTATTTGACCTACATATCTCTCCATATAGCCTTGACCTGAAACTATTATCCAAATTACTAAAACTGTGATTAAAAACTTTATATTCTTTAGCCATCTTTAGAAATTATAAATTGAATGTTTTAAATTCATCATATATCATATACTAACCTTCACTAGAAATATTGCTAATGTATTATGTTTTCTAGTAACAAATTCTAAGTATTTCTTTACCTCATTAAAACTCAACTTATGAAACTTTCTGAAGTCTAATAACATTTTATAGAGACAAAAATATACACAAGAAATTATATTAAAGTGTATTTTCAGGCAAGAGTTTGATTCAAAGACAATCATGGTGGCTAATACACTGGAAATTCTGGATCATGCTGCCTAAGCTTGGGTTCATCTCTCTCAATTCTGTTAATAAGGACAAATTACTTTTTCTATGGCTCTACTTACATAATCTCTGTGTAAGCAATGATGAAATTAATACAAAGATACTGCTTTTGTGACAGTAGGTATTAAAAAAATTTAAGTATTATTACTGTAGAACCATGAAAGTACATTCTTTAAGATTTGTGCAGTTCTTAAACCTCTTAAAATGTCAACATGTGACATAGTATAACCAACCTTTTTCCCTTCAAAAGAATCATATTCTCAACCATGAATACCTCCTGGAACTTATACAAATGCTATAATGCAATGTTACTTGAATAAAAAAAAAATGCTCCTATTACAAGTGCTTTCCCTAATTAATCATATTCTCATCCCAGTATATTTCCTTGTTTCAAAGTTTAACCAGGACTTTGCTTTTCCTCTCTTCAATTATTAACATTCTAACTTAGTTAATAGAAAGGGGGACTTTTCCGCTACCATAACCTCCTCGTATTCTTGGTCCTCCTGATTATCATCTTCATTCTCATCATCTTCTTCATCTGGCTCAGGCAAGTCTTCATCATCATCTAGCTCAGCTAACAGAGTACTGGCACGACAACTATCAAGAAAGTCTAGAAAACAAAACCACCAACCTTATCCTCAAAACAATTAACAAGCATAACAAAATAACTTTCTATATTGGTTTTACAAAACAGGTAAAATTCAAGAGAGACAAGATCATAATTAGTGCTTTCACCCTTTTTCCATCACTGCATGTAAAGCATGGATAAAAATGATAAACAGTCATAAGCACGGCAGAAAACTACATATGATAAACAATGACCACAAATAAATCTGAATCTACAAAATCGTAATAGAGGCCATGTCAAAAAATAATAATCCTATCATCATTCTCTACATATGTCACAGGAAGAAAAAGATAATGGAAAGGGAACCCACTCTGTCACAGATACCTACTGAGTACTTATAATGTGCAAAGTCTTGTGTCAGGCACCAGGTATATCTTTGTAAACAAAACAGACTCAGGTTTGAGCCCATGAGGAGCTTACAATGAAGAGGCATTTAAGGAGTAAAGGAACGAAAGTCCTTACCAGGGGAAAAGAACAGAATTAAGACAATCAGAGAGACCTGGGATTAGCTGTGTTACCTGGTTCTTGAATGATAATAACTACTAAAGGATAATACCAATTTATTAACAATTACAATTCCTTAAGGAATTATTAAGGAATTAGTAAGTAATTCCTTATGTAATTATTAAGGAATTAGTAAGTAATTCCTTAAGTAATTATTAAGGAATAATAAATGGACCATATTCAGTATTATCTATATTATTTTCCCCATAAGGAAATTCAATAAACTTGAATCATTTTTTTCATACTCCTTAGGCTCTTTCCCCTTCCCTCTCCCAGTGAAGACAGGATCAAATTAACATTGTCCCACATAATGAAAATACTGACAAGTTGTTCATTTTAAGAAATAAAAACAGAAAAGGGAATAATGAAATTGAAATAGGCAAAGTTTTTATTGGATTTGGAAGAAATTTCTATGGGTATTTTACATTTTGCATTTCAAAAGAAATCCAGAAGACAACCTGTAATTATTTTGAAATTAGCATCTGCAGACCTCTGAAACAAATATATATTTTTGGGCCTCCCTGGTGGCGCAGCGGTTAAGCACTGTGCTGTGGAGCTGTCGGCAGCGGGGATGCGAGTTCGACGCCCGGCCGGGGAGATTCCCACATGGCGCGGCAGACCTCTCCTGCCTCGCCCGCTGCTCCCCTCAGCAGTGTATTTCTGATCTGCCTGTTCTGCTCCCCACTCTGTCTCTGGTGAGCCCTCTCGCCGCCCCACGCCTCTGACCTGCACCCAAGCTTGTATGTACAAATAAAAAATAAATCTTAAAAAAAAACAAAAAAAAACCAAATATATATTTTTAAGTCTAAAATTGGCTTAGAATTAAATACTCAATAACTTTTAGTGGATGGCTAGAAGAAAGAGGCTGGATACTATATTCAATTAGTTTTTGAGGTACTTTTTTTTTTTAACACTTGTAACATTCTAAAGTGAGAAAGTGTCTTTAAGCAGTGGCAAATCACAGCTAACTGACAACATATTTTCCTTAGAGACTGTCATAAATTAATGGAATCTTAAATTTGATGAAATGTATTATTTCTAAGATGCCATCCTGCAAAATAGAAAGTGGTTCTCATGAACATGATGTGGTAGAGTGCACAAAATACATCAATCCACTTTCAGTTTATTTTTAAAGGAAAGTAACATAATTTTATATACTGAAATTCTATCTCATGTTATAATCCATTGGTGTTGATTTTTTTTCCTTATCTTCCCCTCTTTATCAGAGAACATTTTAAAAAGTTCCTAATATAGTAAAAGTTTATAGAAATTATCGAGCACATGTTTTTATTTCATAGGAACACTCCTAAGAGTCTTCTAGGTTTAGGAATGTATAAAAGGAAATTAAATCAACTACAAATAATTTTTTAAAAATCAACCATTAGCCCTAATTCTTTAATATTCTTTCCCACTAGCATACCCATAACTTTCTTAACCTTCACATGATCAAGAACTAGAGCTTGAACTTAAGATAATACACGCAAAGAGGGAGAACAAAAGGGCCCCATGAGAAAAACTAAGTAGAAAAGAGCTTATTCAATGAATATATAGCTCTTTGGTGTAACAATCATCAACATTTAGCTACATATACATTTAATTAAAGAAAGTAGAAGCAGAAATGTAAAGATTTTCCTAAAACCACAAAATATCAAATCCAATTCTTGGCCTGGAATAGCAAAGGCCACATTCTCAGAGTAAAAGAAAACATATTAAAATGAGGTATAAGTACAATAGTATTTAAAATATATCTTCACATAAACATTCTTACATTTTAAATTAGAAAAATTTTTTGAAAAGGGCAATGTGATCAGGGCATTTAAAAATAATGATGGGAATGCAACATTTCTGAAAGGCAATTCAGTAATCACATTTAGAAATTTACCCTAAGGATATATGTAAAAATGCATTTAAAGAATGCTTACACATAACAGTGTTTGTGGTTCTGAAAATTATAACTTAAATGTGCAAAATGGAAATTTTATTAAATAGTAATCATATACTCAAACATTGGAATATTTGGCAACCGTTTCAAATGTGTCGAAACCTACCAAACAGCATGAAAATATTTTCACCATGCACTGAGTGAAAAAAACTGTATGGGAAAGATATAATTGTTTTTTTGTTTTTAAAAAAAAATGAGTATGAACATCAAATATTAACTGTGGTTATCTCTAGGAAATGGGGACTAGATGATTTTTCTTTTCCTTCTTTAAAGTTTTACTTTTCTAATAAAGTGATCAGAAATACTTAGAACAGTTTTATCACTATGTAACATGGAAGTCATGATGTTATAACAACAGACCTTTCTAAGTGAAAACTAATTAAAAAACGCAAATGTTATTTAATTAAGGGGTTATTTCCAAAAGACCTTGGTAATAGTAATACTGTGATTTAAAATATGTATTTGATCATCACCTTAGTTTAAGGCAATAAGTTCCTAAAACCCATGGAATGTCTTAAGTGATTAGCAGATTAAAAATGTCTTCTGTTATTCATAACAAGCTGCTTTCACCCAAAACAAAGTTTCTTTTAATGGGGTGGCTTTTGGAAAGCTACTAGGTAATCTAAGGATGAGGGGTAGTTGTCAGAACCCACTATCATCAAAGGGATAGAACTTTCACCCCATGCCTCCATCTCCAGGTAGGGAAGAGGGGCCTGAGATTGGGTTCAATCACCAATGGCCAAATGATTCAATCAATCATGCCCAAGTCAGGGGGAAAAACTCAACCTGGGGTTTGGAGAGCTTCAAGATTTATGGACAAAAATAATCCACATGCTGGGAATGTACCCCAAACTCCAAAAGGACAGGAGCTCCTGCATTCAGGACTCTTCTGGATTTTACCCTATGATTTCTTTAGTGTGAGTGTTCCTTTTCATAATAAACTGATAACCTAGTAAATAAAATGTTTTTCTGAGACTTGTGACTATAGCAATCAAGTCTGAGAAGGTGGTCTTGGAAAACCATTAACTACAGGTTAAAGCACAGAGGTCAATCTGGGGCAGCTAAAGGAATTGAAGGAAGGGTACAGGGGCAGCAGTGTCTGGAACCGAGACTTTAACCCATGGGATCTGACACTACCTCCAGGTAGTGCCAGAATTGAGTCAAATTATAAGACTCCAGCTGGTATCTGAGATTTGCTTGGTGTGGGGAATCCTCATACATATTTAGCAATCAGAGGTACCAGAAATGTTCTGTTGAGTATTGAGAACAGAGGAGACACAAAGGAGTGTTTTCCCACTTACATTATAGTATTTAAGGAATATTACTTTAGAAAGCTTATTAATCCATTAATTCTTCTACTCTTCTCTGATAAAGGTGAAATAGCTTCATTATTATTACTCTTCTAATAAAACATTAGTGACAAGTCAGAAAAAAATGGTACATAATAGTTCTTAAATGTCTGTTTACAATCAGATAATTTCTGAATAGTCCTTCATACCATTGTTTTTTTATTTTAGATGAAGATGCCATATTTCGAAGACTAATTCTTTTCTAACTGTAAGTTAAAAAAAAAGCAGAAAAATATAATGAAAGCATCACTATAAAATAGCTAAATATTTTAAACTATAACTTACCATATAAAGAATATTCTGCTTCCTGACCTGTGTCACTCTCACTGGAGGTTGACGTGAGACTGGTTGTTAAAGTATTACTTAATGACTGACCAACTGATAAAACTGTTGTCGCTGTAGCTACATTGCTGCTGCTAGTAACACTGGACGTTGACATAGTCACTGTTGATGTAGTACCAGGTGTGGTCAAATTAGGGAAACTCTGTGCACCCATAAGAGGAGAAGCTAAAGATAAAAATGAAGCAAATGAGGACAAATAGGTAGGATTGTATAAACCTTAGAAAAAACAGGTTTTATATTTAGAAGGTAGAATGAGATCATAAAACACACTAATTATTAAGAAACTATAAAGTAACAACTTTGGGAACCCAACTGAAATCCAACTAAAATATATTTTCAAAAAATTAAGCCTATCTTTTAAAAAAAAAGTGAAATAGGCAATGAAGTAATTTCCATTATTTTCTAAAGGAATTACTTTGACCTGTTACTACCTTATATCAGAAAGAAAGTTATTATCAATTTAGGGTCTAAATAAAAGTTATACTTGTGTGATGCTCTGGTTTCAGCTGACTATGATGACAGTTAATAGTCAGCCATATCCTCATTTATCTGTGCTTAATGACTTATCATAGAAATGAAAAACAGAAATGTCTTATATCATTCTTTCAGAATAAAAGGTTCTTTAGCACATCTGATCTAGAGTCTAAAAAATTTGTGATTCTAGTCACCTTCATACACACGAAGTGCTAAATTTGATGTAGTTGTATCTAACATGGTTACTAATCTAGTTAAAGACAGCAGTCAGAACCCATTGAGTAAGAAACCCTACTTTGCATCCCTCGGAGTGGAAAAAGCATTGGGTTCCATAAGGAAAAGCTCACTTACTTGCTGTGCTCATCACATTTCTCCCCAATGTATTAGTGTTGTTATCACTGCTGCTTCGGCTTAGATTCATGTTGTTCGTGGCATTAGTCCGTGCTATATTTGCCACTCTCCTTACAAAACTCTCCAAGCTAGATGTTTCTCTTGAGGACAGGTTAGGAACACTTGCACTAGAGCTCATAGGGGCTCCAGCAGCCAATAAAGAACTCACTGACAGTCTGTTACTTGCTGAAGAGCTAAGGGGTCGTTGTGAAGCTGCTTCTTTATTAGTTAATTCAGATACTGAACTAACATCAGGAGAACTAACACTAACAATTCCCATGGATATTGCACTAGACTCCCCAGGAGTACGGACAGAGCTATCAGGGCCTAGTTTTCTTTCAGCATTTTCACTTCCTGTTTCCGCTGTTAAGGTGCTGGTGCTTGCACTGGAAGATGACCCTACTTCTGTTTGAGGGACGTGTTCAGCAGATGAAAGAACAACAATTGGTTCATGGACATCAGCTCCTGAAACTATACTGTGTTCCATTACAATTTCTGATCTCCGTTCCGTTTTGGTCGAACCCAAGCTGATGTCGCTGCTACTGGCCACGCTACACACAGAACTGCTGCTTCCTTTTCTACTTGAGGAGCCTGCAGCAGCAGATGTCTTGTCTGGACAGTTGTTTTTCACCAAGCTGCTCCATGATTGCGTTGTGCCTGAAACAGTGGATGAAACAGGTTTGGGTGATGCCACTGTATCAGGGTCGTACCCTGGTGCAAGCTTGAGGTCAAATTTTCCTTCTGCGCCCATACGGTAAGAGTTTGAGCCACCAGCATCCCAGGTGACATCAATCCAGCCTGGAAAGGGACAGGAGTTTGTGAGACCCAGCAGAAAGCAGATAGGAGCGTGTCAGACAGTTGCTCCACAATATGGGATCAGCTTTTCATCACGGCTGTCCTTCTCTGAGTTACTATAGTCACTTAAGATCTGCCAACTAAAATTAAATTCTTCCTTTTGTTTTTCTAATTTCTGAACTGTTCAATCTGGTGATATTAAAAAAAAAAGTAAGTTATGTTTACATCTATTGGGGTATCTGGGAAGAACTGTTAAAAAAGATTGATACAAATGGTAAAATACTGCAATTTCATCAAGTATACATGAAATCTAAGTAAAAGGTTTTATAGTTGCTAAATGTAACTGTGATCAAATGTTCTTTACAGAAAAAGGTGCTGGTTTACCATTAATTTCCAAGTTCGGGCCTAATCCTATAAACAACAAGACAAAATATTTATATATCACTGTAAAAATGTTAGGTCAATAGCTCAAATAACACTAAGTTAGCATTTCGGTTGTGTTCTCAAAGTTCAGTGGGTACTTGGTTCTTTTATGATCAAGTATAATAAGTTTGAATAAGCACAGAAAATTCAAAAACGAAAATAGAAAAGTACATTAAGTTCTTTTATTAGAACCTATATTTTAAAACTAGTAATGTGTAAAGAACTAATGAGCGTAATGATATTCAATCTATATTTACTTGTACTTGGAAAAAAAACTTATTTTTTTAAAAAAATGGTAACTTCCAGTAGCAATAAAATAAATTGCCTATTAGAAAGGAAATTAATAAATATTTTATAACCTTACTTAATTCAGGGAAAAGCACAACACATAAGAAAATTTTTTCAAATGTAAGTCTTTATTTGTAAAGTTAAGAAGTACTTTACCCATACTCACATATGTTGCCATGTGTGTGCATGGATGCACATACTACAGGTGAGATTTATATATGTTTGAGATGTGGCTCAGACAGGTAAAACACCTCTGGGGATTATTTGAGGATAAGCTCTTTGAGAGGCAAAGTACTGCCCCAAAACTAAATAATCTAATTTATATGATATTTCAAGTGCCTCAATTTATTCTTTATGTTGAAATAAGAACCAATAATTAACGATCTCTTCTACAACATGGAAAAGTATGAAAAGGGTTTAAAAACATATCCCAATCACAAATAAAATACTGACAATTTATTTTATAGCATTTGTCAAAATTTTATTTGTATGTTTATGTTTCACCCAGAAAGCAGGAGGAATCATTCTTTTTTGTTGACCGTTGAATACTGGAAGTCTAATGAAGAATTTTTACATAGTCAGCATTCTTATTTATGGAATAAATGAAAAAAGTAAGATATTCCTACTAATACACAGATTCGTTAGAAATACATCTGATGTAAAATGGAAAAATAATTTTAAAATGTAAACCATTCAAATTAGGTTTGAGAATGTGTTTAAACTGATATCTAAGGCAAATTTAGAAAGGGTAGATGCATACTATCCTTAAGCATATAGTTAGGAAACTCTGAACTACTCCTATGCCCAAACAATAGATTCAAAGACAAAGCATTAGTAATTACTTGCTATATTTAGAAATGACTGGCTTAAGTATTTGAAAGTTAAGAATCCCCTCTGACATAAAGGTTTTGAGGTATGACTTAAAAGAAATGGCCATTTAGATAAGCCAAAACTCTGGTTTTCTACATTGTCAAATAGCAAAGCTAAGCCTTTTGATATGCTAAATTCTGAAATTAAGATTCTAATTTTTCTATATAGTTGCTTCCAACCCAAGAAAAATGAATTGCTTTCACACATCCCTAACTAGCCAACATAATTCAAAGCAAAAACAAACAGCATAGGAGAGAAAGAACAACTAAGTATTAGTAAGATATCTAAAAATCAATATTTGAAATTTCTGAGTTGAATGGTACTGTTGTCATCTCAACTATTATGGTTTTATGAATTTGGCAATTACATATGATATGTGCTTGTTCACAATAAACCTGATTTGATTATAATGATTTACAATTATAGTATGACTATACAGAAATTCAATACATAGTAAGATAGTTCAAGGAACAAAATCTTTAAATCAAAGAGTTTAAATAATTGCCTTTATCACATAGAACATAACATACTAAGTTATTAAATTTCAGTCATTTTCCCAAGCACTGTCACTTTTATTATAGCTCTTTAAATATTTGGTATAAGTTGAGAATATGAATATTTTACTCTTCTTTTTCTTTTCAATGCTTGGCAAAAATTTATAAAAACCCATTACTGGTTAAGCAAATTACTTGCTAAAAGTCTTTTAAGTTATAAGAAAAAAAAATGGTGATATTTATAGTTGCAGCTGGGAGTTGAAAGCAATTAATCAAATGTGTCTGTCTCCCTAAAAGCTCTAACATCCAAGATTAAAAAGGAACTTGATTTAAACAATGACCCCTTAAAACATGAAAATTTAAAATCCCCCCCAAAAAGAATGTAGACTAAGAAACATCATGATATATCTTAGTAATATATTAATAAATGAAGAGGCTATGATTTTGTTCTACGCTTTACTGAAAGACAGTAACTAAAAATGTTAAGATTTGTATTCTGTATAACTTATAATAGAATAAAAAGTTACTGCCTGATTCCTGGTAGGCTTACAAGACACGGACCAGCTGAAGAAATGAAAGCATAAGAAATAAAGATCAAGGAACTTATAAACAAAAAAATCATAAGATGTGCCTTGAGTGTTATCAATTTATCCAGCCATTAATCACCTCAAAGTATTAGCAATAAATTTGTACTCAAACCTAAGAATTTAAAATTCTCCTCACTTCTAAATACGTGGTTTTTCTGTTTTTAATGTAAAATCAATAGATCATTCTTCTAAAATATTGCTGGCACATTTATACGTTATGTCAAAATAATAACGAAAATTCATATAAGTACTCAATCTCTCCAACACAAATGCTAAGCACCCACTCACCATTATGCAGTTCTCCTGTTACAGTGCCTTCTCCTTGTGGACTACCATCCTGATCTCGCCATTTCCAATCAAGGCCTCTGATCACCCGAGCTCCTGGAACCATATATTTCAGAACCTGGGAGCGTACTAGACGTCTCTGTCTTCTAAGATTAGCCTCTGCTTCCTTAGCTGCTTTCCCTATATGTAGAAATTAGAGAAATGTGAACAAAATCAGTCTTTATAAATCTAATTGTTTTAGTAAGCTAGAAAAACTAATTATCATCTCTTTACCTAGTTGATCTTCACATACTCCATTTACAGTTCCATAAAGTTCAAATCCAGATAGTGAGAGGTAGTGGGTTTGTCCACTAGCATTCTTCCCCATTTGTTTAATTCGCACATGTCGCCACCCTTGTTTCTCATCCTTTGGTGGATCAAGAGGCCAGGTTGCTGTTGACCTATGAATGTATAAGGGAAAAAAAATTCTGTAATATTTTAAAACAGATGAAAAATATGTACAAAGTAGGAAATACTTCTTTTTACATAATAGAGAACGATAGGAAAATTAAGCTTTTATAGTCAGTCAATAGTTTGTTATAAGAATCAAGAAATCAAAGAAGAACAATAGTCAAGAATGAAATGTTTAAAATGTATACTATTTATGTCTCACAACATTAAATGATTTATATTACTATAATCCAAACAAATGAGACAAAAAATTTTAAGAGTGATAAGCTCTTATGATTAAAAAAAGATTTTTAAAAAATTTTTGCAGTTTTAAATAATGTATTATCTATTATCCTAACAGATCAAAACCAAACAATAAGTAAACTCCAAACTCAATGTACACCTAGAAATATGGCATGATGTATATACCAAAACTTATTTCAATCAAATTCCCTAAAAATGTGTCATTCTGTCTTTAAGTATGTATATGTTTATGCGTGTCTGTGTATATATATGTATATAGGTGTGTGTATCTATATATGTATTATGGATGGTTAATGTGAAATTTAGGGTGATACATAAAAAGAAAAACTTCAAAGTAAGCCATAATTCTACAGCCAGTAATAGCAATGATTGATTTGCTAAAAATTCATGTCTATTACATGAGTAAAGGGAGACAAAAAAAGTTAACTCATTTTTTACTAGTGTATGGTATATATTCTATATTTACAGCTATGTATCAATTTCTTCTTAAGTCAGTCAGCTTTTTACTAATGTTTAAAATTTTAGACAAAGTTTTGGTAAAGTCAGTATTTCAAAGTTTTAATACCTAAATTATCAAGTGATTTTTTTCTTTAAAGAAAAAAAATCTTACTTCAATATCTCATTAAGAAGAGAATTCTAGGGCCTCCCTGGTGGCGCAGCAGTTAAGCGCTGCGCTGTGGAGCTGTCAGCAGCAGCAACGCGAGTTCGACGCCCGGCCAGGGAGAATCCCACATGGCGCGGCAGACCTCTCCTGCCCCACCCGCTGCTCCCCTCAGCAGTGTATTTCTGTTCTGCCTGTTCTGCTCCCCACTCTGTCTCTGGTGAACTCTCTAGCCGCCCCACGCCTCTGGCCTGTACCCCAGCTTGAATGTATAAATAAAAAATAATTATTTTAAAAAAAAAAAAAAGAAGAGAATTCTAAGGGTATATACAATCATAAAAATAAACAAAGCTCTTTACTGAGGTTTCCAATTTGCAAAGACTCCTCAACTAACCCTGGTTCATTGAGACTGCAGTCATCAACATGGGTATACAAAGAAGTCCAGTTCTGTCCATCTTTGGATACCTGGAAAACCCAATTTCTCAGTGCGGACCTTCCATAACCACGAGCATGACGAAGTGTATATGCTGACGGTACCACCCAGAGACCCAGATCTATGGCAAACCAGGCATTTTTATCATCGTTGCTATGACAATTTAAAGCTGAATTATCACGACTTAGTATGTCTTCTAAGCGGCCATAAGGCAGATTTCTTCCTTCCGATGATGTTACTACTACAAGTCCATAAGCAGCTGGATTTACCCACTCATACGCAGTTCTAGACAAAGATTAAAAAAAAAAAATCAGCAGTTAACACTATTAAATAACTGCAATTGTCCCAAATAGCTTTTTTATATATAAAATAAAATTTTAAACCTTGACTTTAACCTGTGAGACAAAGTTCCTTAAAGTGTAGGATATTCAGTATGGGTAACAATTTAATTCTACTACCTAGAATTTTATTTTAATTTACTACCTAAAAATTCATTCTACTATCTAGATTTCTTTTTTCAGGTGAATGTTATCACTCTACATTAAATAGTATGACTTACTTGGCATTAGTACCAATCCAGTAAATGATTCCATTTTCATCAAAATCATGCTGGTGCCGAAATATAAAATTTTGTCCTTCTCTTAATTTTCGAACAAAAACAAATGACGATCTATCAAAATCATACCACTGCTTGGCCACCTAAACCAAGAAAATATGCAAGACATTCACCTTAATGCTGTCATTTTCAAACCTGTTGTCCACTTTTAATGTAAATTGTTTTATTATAATAGTCATTAAAGAATATTTGAGAAAAATACAGAAAAAAGAAATTTCCACAACAAAGCACCCCAGTATTAAAATCACAGTATTTCTGTAGTCTATTATCTTAGTAAGAGTGTTTATACTATATAAAAAACATTTTCTTCTATCAATCTTAATACATTTTAATGGCTGCATAATAATGAAATAGAAAAAATTATCAACTTGATATTCCTTTATTGATTGGCATTAAGGTTTTGTTCACTATTTGAGTATTACAAATAACTATAATAAATACCTTTACGAACAAACCATTTATGCTTATAAAGATTATTTTCTTAGAATAGATTGCAAAATATGGATTAGATCAAAATGTATTGTCATTACTCTGCATACATACTTCCCAAAGTACTTTTCTAAAGGGCTAAATCATAGCAAAGAATGCCTATTTCATCATGCCCTTGACAGAAGCTCACCATTTTCAAGAGATACTGTTCCAGAGATTCAACTGTAGCTAAAGGTTCCATCTTCAACATTCTGCCAGTTCTGTCTATCAATGCAGTTTCACCAGGGGCACGTTCCAATCGAAATCTTAATCTTCTTGTAAGTATCTACACAGAAATGGTCAAAATACTTGAGAAAATACCTTACTTCTTTGCTAGGAACTGTAAAATGAGTTCCTTCTTTGCTAGGAACTGTAAAATGAGTATATTATATGAACACAGTAACTGAAATTTATTTTCTGTATGTTTTTAAAGGTGTACTGAACAAGGGATACTGATTTTTAAGAAAGTTAACTACGCTAGATTTTCTAAGCCATTTCAAATATACATGGTTTAAATAAAATTATTAAAGGTAATACATCTCTAATAATTTGCAATTTTCCAGGTAGTTACGAAAATTAATTAATTAGCTTATTTCTTTAAAGACAGATTTAAATAATCTATGGCTAATAAACTTTTCAAAATATGTTAAGTTTCTAATCCATGTTTTTAGTAAGCAGCAAATATGAGGCTAGCAATTTTATTTTAGATAGCATCATTTCTATATAAATCTTAACTCCTATAGACACATAATTAATCTTCACTTATACATTTGGGTAGCATATTAGCAAAATCACCTTAGCCTTCCTGTCTTTGGGTCTTAAACAGGGTATACCTAGGACTGTTTAAACAGTCAGAGTGTTCTACCTTATCAAGGGTAAAGCCTTAAAAAGGAAAAGCCAGACCAAAAAATGCTCTTAATCCTATATATTATTTTCTCTGAAATAAAAAATACAAAATGAAACTCTATGTTTGGTTTAATATAGAGAGAAGTAGAACAATAGAAAGATACAAAGGTAGATATGCTTCCAGGCAAATAAACTCTATTGTAAGTCTGTAATTCCCTGGACAAGTTTTGTAGTCTGGGAGTCTAGTTGCTTTGTTAGTGCTACAAGGTTCTTGGGTGTATGGCAAGTTTTTTGCCCTGAGCAGGCAAATATTTATTTTTAATCACTTATTAAAAGCTACAGTTAAAAGAAACTACTCCATGCAGTGGAATTCAGAAAAGATTGGATAAAGCAAGATTCAAGGCCAAAGAACCTGTGAAGAAATACTAATGTGACCCAAAGAAAATGTGATAAAGATTTGGGTTAGGATATTAGCAGTCAGAATATTTGTTTTGTCTTTTTACATATATATGAATCCCAGCTAACAAAAGAATAACTGAATGAATGACAGTATCAACCAAATAACATCTAGCAAGAAAACAAAATTTTTTATAACACCACATAAAAATGACAGATTTCTGAACAAAGGACTAGCTACCGACGTCTAAGACCATGTGCTCTAACCAATGAAAAACAAAAGAAGAAAACAGTGATGAAAATGTTTTCATATTTTCTCATATGCTAATACGCAAAGGAACTTAACTCATAATTCCAGAACAAAGGTATTTTCTTCTGCCTTTTTTATTCAGTGTTTTTTTCTACTTATTTTTTCCTACAATTATCAAATGACTTATTATTTACAATATTTATTGAATGAATAAACACAGTATTATCCACAATAATTTGATTAAACAAAACCTGAAATACCAATATTCAAGTCATTAAAAGAACAATTAAATAGCACTTAAGGCAAAGTCTTTAACAATTATGCAAAACTGTTATTTAATGCAATATGAAAGAAAATTTTCTTTTATATGAAAAGTGTAAGACTGCTCCAAAATGCATTCAGTTATGGGTCTTGCTGGTGGCCTAACGGTTAAGTGTCAGTGCTATCACTACTATGACCTGAGCAACATGTCAACCTACTATGACCCACATAGAGCGCAGCAGATCTTCCTTGCCCACTGCTCCCCCTAGCAGTGTATTTCAGTCAATCCACTTACTCTTCTCCCACTTTATCTCTGGTGAATCCTCTCATCCCAAAGCAACCCCCCACCCCCTGCATCTCTGGCCTATACCCCATTTCTTTTATGCAAAGGTAAAGATAAATTTTTTTAAAACGCATTCAGTCATAACAGTTACTGCATTTCTCATGATTACCTGAAGGTTATATGTGGATCCTGGTGTATCATACAAATGGAGAGGTAGACGTTCAATAGATTCTAGAACAGCTATTAACTTTCTAATTAATGCAACTGCTGGTCGACTGTGAAGAAAAATTGTGAAGAGCTTTTATATAATTTCATGCAAAAAAGTTCATACAGAAACTTTAGCAACCAATCTCATATAGATCCCTACATTCTCTTTTCTCCTCCCTATCTATTTTAAAGAAAATGCCAGAGAGCATATCAGTTCATACAGAAATATACCAAACATATAATTTTTAAACAAAAATACCATATCACACACATTTATTACTATCACCAAATATTTCATCAGTGTTCAAATTTCCAATCATATCTTAAAGAGGGATCCAATTTAAGTGGTCAGCTGTATTCATAGCAGACAATGTGTAAATTGTCTTTTGCTGTATTAGATTAAAAATGGTTTAAAAATTTTTATTACACATTTGTAATATATGCTATTTCTTATTGAATAAGAGTTCCTGTTTTGTGTATGAACACTATATTTAGATTCTATTTTAAAGAAAATATACCCACTTGTAAACACTGCTAATGTCTTATTAAAAGAAATCTGGGAATTTACCTTTCATCATCTTCATTTTCACTAAAGGCTGTTTTAAAAACGTTTATTCTTTCTACAAGCTGGCTACAATCTTGTTTCATATCTAAATCCATGCTCTAAAAGAAACAAAAAGGAGAAAATACCTAAGAAGTTTTAATGGTGTTACTGAAATTTATCAAAAACATGCAAATAAGAATTTTTATACTATAAAATGAATGTTATAATCTAAGTGAAATTATTGCCTTTCAAATAAAATCCCTTTTACTATATGACTAGTATATTATGATTAATAAACATTTCTTTTCCTTCTTCAGTGTTACACTATTAACAGCAATGACACTGCTATATCAATTTTTCCCAAAATGTACTATAAAAGGTGGGCCTTCCTGGTGGCACAAGGGGTTAAGTCTCAGCCTATGAAATTATCTGCAGCCACTGCAGTACGAGTTCAATTCCAGGCCAGGGAGATTCCCATATGGTGCAGCAGAGCTCTCCTGTCTCACCCGCTGCTCCCCTCAGCAGTGTATTTCAGTAGATCCACCTGTTCTGTTTCTCATTCTGTCTCTGGTGAATCCTCTTACCCCCCACACCTCTGGCCTACACCCCAGCTCTTGTATGCATAAATAAATAAATCTTTTGAAAAAAAAAAGTAGTATACAAGGCAATTTCAGATTATTGCATTTTCCATTTCATGTACTATTTATGACCATTTTTCATTTTACGTACTATTTATAAATTAACATTTTTTCATTTTAACAGTATCATTTACTTTAATGAGCATTAGAAAAATTATAATGGGTATATCAAAACAATTTTCATAGATATTACTAAGATATAATGTAATACTATTTTAAAAAGTGAGAATACAAATAGTAAAATTAATGAAGGAAATGAAACTGACAAACTAAAATGAATCTTGAGAGTATATCACCACATATACGTAGTGATTAAAGTCAAGAAATTAAAAATGAAAATAGAACTCAAAGAGGAAAATGCTTCTTTTATATTTTATACCTCTGTTAAAATTTGCTATTATAAATATATGATATGCTTCATTAATATAAAGGAAAAATTTCTATCACAATGAAGAGATAGAAAAGGTAGACTAAATTGAAGAGACCTGTAAGGCTAAGAGCAAATACCCATCAAATACATACACTTCATAACTGTCATTGCGCATAAGTTATGCGATAAAATTAATTTTATTAATCATTTACAGAAATAATTTAGGTACTTAAGAAAAGCTGATGGATTAACTCCATTTTATGCAAATTTTAAGGAAAAAGAATGGTGAATAATGTTAAATCTTAGCCCAAAGTTTGTGTTTTGTTGAACAAAATTCAGGCAACTCAAAAATAGAAAGACTTAGTTGTTGGGTCTCCCTGGTGGAGCAACGGGTTAAGTCACAGCACTATAAAGCTATTCAGAGCCACTGTAGCACGAGTTCGATCCCTGGCCAGGGAACTTCCCACATGGCACGGCAGACCTCTCCTGCCTCGCCTGCTGCTCCCCTTAGCAGTGTACTTCAGTCGATCTGCCTTTTATGCTCCCCATTCTGTCTCTGGAGAATCCTCTCACCACCCTCACACTTCTGCCCTACACCCCAGCTTGTATTCATAAATAAATAAATCTGAAAAAAAAAAAATAGACTTAGTTGTTAAGATCAATGGTCTTAAATCACTGAGATAAAGGAAAAGGTAAAGGAATCATAAACATCAACATTTAATATTCAAGCTTTTTAATACTTCTCAAACAAAGTAAATAGACTCTGCTGAAAGTGTAGCAACCAGTAATTTTTAAAATTAAGTGTTTTTGCTTTGTACTGCTTCATAAACTTACGTTGTTTAAAACAGTGAGAAGTGCTTGCACCAAGCCACTACTGCACATTTCATATGGGGAAATTGTGTTTTCATCCTTCAAAAGTACAATTAAATTTTCTAAAGCTGTCTTCATTAAATCTCTCCACGTGTTCTCACCCTCAATACACTAAAAGAAAAAAAAATTTAATGAAGATAGTCAAAAAGAGAAAACAGGTCTTAATACACTTAATTTACCAGAACATCAGTTACCATGAAAATAAATCAAATAATAAACTTGACTATGGAGTTGAAATATTAACTCAAATAATCTCTACTAGCATCAGCAAATCTTTTTGTAAAAGGCTGATAATAAATATTTTTGGGCTCTATCATACCCATTCAATTCTGCCACTAGAGCCATCAAAGCACTCACAGACTGAGTGAGAATGGCTGTGAGCAATAAAATCATTTATGGACACTAACATTAGGCTTGCATATAATTAATTTTTATGTATCACAAAATATTATTCTTACTTTCGAGTTGTTTTCAACCACTTAGAAATATAAAAACCATTCTTTTCTTTTTTTTTCTTCTTACATTATTGATCATTTTTGTATGCTATTTGATTTCTCCCCTCAGATGTAGTCCCTGTAATTCTCACACCACCACAGTACCCCTGAACCATCACCACAGTTCCTTTTGCTCTTCCCTCCCCTGTTTTGATCCCTCTCCTCCCCTGCTGTATGCCTCAGATCTATGGTAAAAACCATCCTTACATCACAAAGTCACATAAACAGGTGGCAAGCTAAACTTAACCCACAGGTGATAATATGCTGACCCCCAAATCCATACCCAGAAAATAAAAGACAGAAGGAAAAATTAAATCAAGATCACTGTGTGATAAAATCTAGAGACTAACATACTTGTCTATTTGTATGAAGTTCCCAAGATGACTCTAACTGAGTTGCTATATTTCTGAGTGTTACCACTACTCCACGAGGCATACTTTCAACAGCTTTAAAGTGGTCATCATATAAATCTCGAGCCATAGTTCGTACCTATCAAAAGAAAGATAGCAAATGTGGATATTCACTACAATCAATAATGCAAATGTGGATATTCATTACAATCTTTTCATCAACTCTTCCCTTTTATCTATCACTTCTACAATTAAGATGTTTGTGCCATTATCAACTTCTAAGAAAATATTACCACTTCCATTCATGTATGTCAACAAGTTCTAACAGTTGAAAAAAATCACTGTAATGCTTTTTGATTTTAGCATTTTGTAGATTTTAGCACTATTAAATAAAAGAACTCAAGTTAAATTTCTGGTTACTTAAACTTTGTATTGATATAATAAACAGGAGTTTATTACATTTAAATTTATGCAACTTATAAAAGAAATTAATTTTGTTCTTTTTTAAAAGTAATGTTTATGGTGAACCAATTAAAAAATATAATTACACCAAAAAAAAGAAATTTGAGCTATCTGTAATCCCATCAACCAACAATGACTCTTTAAACTTTGTGTCTTTATAAAATTTATATTACTTATACAATGTATATAAAAATTTCAAATATTTGCTTATTATACTGTAAGAAGGAATGAATATATTATCAACTTGGGCACGTATTACCTCATTTAAGTTAATGTTATTTGAGAGGACAACCTATAATTTCTTAGGCTTGGACCTGATGAAAATTAGTACATAATACTCTTAAAATATATGCTTAAATAATGTAGCCTTAGGTAATTTCATCTAAATAATACACATAGTGTAACTAATATAATAAAAGAATTCAATCCCTAAATGAATAAGCAGTACTTCTTACTATTCTGCTACACCTTTCAGAATAAAAAGATGAGCAAGTTCTGGGTATTAGACAACATTGAAGGAAATACCCCCTTAAAAAACTGTACTAATAAGTTAAAACTAAGTCAGAATTATTTTACCTAAAGTAGGTTTAATATATACCTCTTTTATACATAGAAAAATAGCCACAAAGTCACTGAGTTACCACTGTTTTCATGAAAATAAATCTTTTTTTTTTATAAATTTTTTTTAGAGATTTATTTATGCATATAAGCTGGGGTATAGACCAAAGGTGTGGGATGGCAAGAGGATTAAACAGAGACAGATTGGGGAGCAGAGCAGGCAGATCGACGGAAACATACTGCTGAGGGGAGCAGTGGGCGAGGCAGGAGAGGTCTGCCCTGCCATGTGGGAATCTTCCTGGCCATGTGTCGAACTCATGACCCCACTGCTGACAGCTCCACAGTGCAGCGCCCAACCGCTGCGCCACCGGGGAGGCCCAATCAATCCTTTTCTAAAGAAAATGAAACAGACTATTTCTGTTCACTTATCAATAGTTTTCTTTCATATTGTAAAATTTTAGTTCCCTGTGAGTTATTTTAGATTTGGCTGGTAAATACAACATAGCAGGTATTCCGAGGAACTTCTGAGATAGTTAAAATGTTCACTTTATAAAGAATTAAAGTTGAGGGCCTCTCTGGTGGCACAGGGGTTAAAATCTCAGCACTATTAAGCTATTGGCAGCCACTGCAGCATGAATTCAATCTCTGGCGAGGGAGCTAACCTAACAACATACAGCCCTCTGTCTCGCCAGCTGCTCCCCTCAGCAGTGTATTTCAGTAGAGCTGCCTGTTCTGCTCCCTACTGTCTCTGGTAAATTCTCTCACCCCGCAGCCCACACCTCAGGCCTACACCCCAGTTCTTGTATGCATAAATAAATAAATCTTAAAAAAAAAAAAAAGAATCACAGTTAACCCTCATTATTTAAGAATTCTGAACTTGTGGTTTCAAACTGACTAAAATTTAGTTTTAATTCCATAATCAATACTTACAGAGCTTTTAATCACGTGAGGCATGTACAGTGCAGCAAAAAATCTGAGTTACCTGACATGCATGTTTCCAGCTGAGATCAGATAAGGGGACACTCTACCTTCTTGTTTTCGCTCTTTTACTATAAACAAGTATCCTTTACACAGTCTATTCTGTGCCATGTTTCCCACACTTTGTGGTTTTTGTTGGTGATTTCACTGTTTAAATGGCACCCAAATACAGTGTTGAATTGCTGTGCAGAGCCCCTAAGATTAATGATGCATATGTGTCTTACGGAGAAAATACCTGTGCTAAAATATCATTCAGGCATGACAGTTGTGCTGGACACAAGTTCAGGGCTAATAATTCAACAATATATATTAGATAGGCTGTCTCCAAACAGAAACACATATGAAACAAGGTAATGTATGGATCAGTTAACAAAATGTAATCAGAGGCCCACAAAATGTAATCAGAGGTAAATCCTTCATTTACCCTAGGAGCAATGTTTCAGCGTTGGAACTTTATAGAATATAACTACTGTGAATGATAAAAATTGAACATATTCACTTCAAATTCCTTTTAGCATCTAAAGGTTATCTTCAATTGAAATACTTTCTCAAATGACCTTATAAATTAAAATAAATCTCTGGCCTCTCAAATTCTTTTTAGGATACATTATTATGGTAACGAAATAATGTACACACACACACACACACACACACACACACGCACTGCTAAAGAGTTAATTTAAGTTTATCAAAAATAAATAAGTGACGTTCTTTCCAAGGTCCACCATCTGGAAATATCGTGGGGATGACCTAACACATTAACAACTAAAAATAAAGACATGAACATCTTTATATATTTTTTAAATGCTCCAAATAAAATTCATTACTATTATTTCTATGGCCAAAGAAATAAAATGTAAGTATCCTCTGTTATAAAACAAGTACCCTCTCCTAATCCTAACCATCTACAAGCATTCTTCTCATATTATATGGAGTAACAATTTTTTAAAAATATTTATTTATTTATGCATACAAGCTGGGATATAGGCCAGAGGAGTGGGGCAGTGAGAGGGTTCACCAGGGACAGAGTGAGGAGCAGAACAGGCAGATCAACAGAAATACACTGCTGAGGGGAGCAGCAGGCAAGGCAGGAGAGGTCTGCTGTGCCATGTGGGAGTCTCCCCGGCTGGGTATCGAATTCACGTCGCCACTGCCGACAGCTCGATAGCACAGAGCTTAACCGCTGCGCCACCAGGGAGGCCCTGGACTAACAAGTTTATATCACATTACAGGTTAAAAAGAATTTGGTCACCAGATAATATTGACTCTAACCATGAGGTTATTTTATTTTCTCTTTAAAAATATGACCCAAAAAAAGGGCAAGAGCAACTGACATAATAAAGATGAAATATACTCGCCATATTTAAAAGAACACAGTATACATGTAACAGAATTAAAAAATTAGTGTTGTCATTTTGAAGGTGGTGTCAACAAGCTCCTGTATGTTTCTGAAACCACGGTTTCCTCTAAGATCATTAAACGAAGTATCAAAATAATATGAATCTAGAACAGAGCATTAAGTTCCTTTTTATAAAGTGTTAAATCAGGATTGTAAAATATAAAGAAGCATTTTCAATGTTACTATATCACTAATATTACTATCAGTGATAATTTCAGTATGAGTTTAAAGGTTTGTGAAAAATGGCAAATGATTTTAAAACAACTTACATTTCTTATTTTTTTGACCCATTAATCTCCACTGTTTGTTTTAATCTTGGTGCAAATAGAGAGTAAATGTACGTATTTATGAAAAATAAAATGACCATAGAAAAGACAACTAAAAATAGGTTAGATTAAGGTATCTTGTATTAACATGGCACAATTTTTAAAATGCTTACACTGTATCATTAAAACCATATCATTATGACAAAACATTGAATCCCAAAAATATATACCTTTTGCTTTGTTTTTTCTAATTTAGACTTCAGTTTTCTGCCTCTTTTGCCAGTCCAACCAGTCACAAATTCTGAACCTTAAAAAAAAAGGACATTTCACAAGAAATATTTTACTGCAATTTAACATATTCATTTATTCTCATCAGCTAAACTTACATTCCTACATACTTACCTAGAGAAGTTTCTGCAGTAAATGAATGTTTGGTTCCTCTATTGGATTCAAATACAAAACCAGGTAAATCTTCTTTCAATATTGTTGCTTGCTGACCATCTGAATTATGAATAGCAATTTCTCCTTCTTTCAAACATGTTAGTGACCAATTCCCTACAGTAAGTTTAGTGGGTCCCGGTGCTGAAAGTATAGGTTGGCTTGAAGTAGATGGCTTTACTTGGCCCCGAGCTCTTTGTAGTTTCTCTAAGAATTCACTTCTGCTTTCTATAAAGAAAAGAATCCTACTTTAAAACTGCATTCCTTTCACATATCTCATCTATTTTAAAAAGAAATGGAATATAAATTTAAAACAAGAACTGAATTAGCCGAGTTTTGTTCTTTGGTATACTCTCATTGGTTTGGCATATTTTTTTTTAGTTTAGGCATAAAAGCAATCCCAGTAACATAATTTTTTAAAGTATAAGGAGTTTGGAAGAAATAAAATTTGAGACTGCATCAGGCATGCAATTCATCATCACATGATAAAAGGTCAGAAAGGTGAAAAGGAGAGAGTGCTATTATTCCTTATCTTACACAATAAAAAAATTTTTTATGAAATGCTTTGTTAGTGCAATAATTTTTTCCATTTATATTTAAGGAACTGGCCATATAAAAATAAAGGATGTGCTATTTCCATAACAATGTAGTAAAAATATGAGCAGAAATACAAAGAAATTACAAAATTTAGTACAACATTTTAATAGAAATAAAATATTACCTGAACTATCTGATCCACCTTCCGGACTACCACTTGAATACATGGTGGCAAGTTTCCCATCCAAGATAAATCTGAACCATCCATTACTGCCATTAGATAATTCCAAGGCTGCTGCATCACTCCATATATATAAGCAGTCCCTTCCTCTAATGATTGACCAGTCTCTCCAATGATAGGGTTTACCTTGCTGTAATTCTTTGGCATCTTCCTGTGGTTCATCTTCCTAGAAAATGTATAAAATTATTCAATGTCCATCAAAAGTGAAGGGCAAATAAAGACATTTTCTGAGGAAATTCTCTCCTTTTCATTTTTTAAATAATGTATCTTAAAGAGCAAAAGTCTAATTTTTTGGCAAAAATTTTGATGAAGTACAATTTATTGATCCTTTTGCTCTTTTATAGTATAACTTTTTAAATGTCCTAACTAATATCTTGATCAAGTTCAAAGTCACTAAGATTGTCTTCTAGAAGTTTACAATTTTAGCCCATATATTTCAGTCTAGTTGTTTTCTGTTCATTTATGTATATGGTGTACATAATAAGGGTCAAAATTTTTTTTTGGCATATGCTGTACACTTGTCTCAGTGTATAAACACTTTTGTAAGCAGTTTTATTGAAAATCAACTGACCATAAACATGGGTGAATCATCAATTTATCTTTAAATCACTACCAAACATTATGTCTTAAGACTTAAAATTTACTATTGTATATATATTTCAATTTTGTTCCTTTCAAAGCTGCCTTGGTTATTGTGGGTCCACTGCATTTTCCATATAAATGGTAGAATCTGCTTTTTAACTTCTACATAAAAGCTGCTGCTATCTTTAACCTATTTCTTGAAAGAAAGAATTATAGGTTGATGAACCCAGATATCACTTCTTGTTTTATTTTTGGTTGAATCCTCCAGTAAGTTATGATATATAGATGCATACATTCATCCCTCCGGATTCTACAATCACTCATAACCCACCATTCTCTCAAAATTGTTACTACTCAACTATATAATAGTTAGTAATATACAGTAAACACAGAAAATTAGGATTAAATCATTGCTGGCAATCTGTATAGACAGATAAAGTATATTTTAAATTTACAAACTAAGGCAAGATTTATCAATGCACATTGAAAGTAGTGGGTAAGTTTAATGAGGAACAGCATTTGACATAGTTTCAAATTACCTCCCCACATATTATTAATTACAGAAAGACAAAAAGTAACTTTATAATAGAGAAACCTGGCAGAAATAAACATAACCCAGTGATCCAAGTTAACATCATCAGCAAGAGAGTAAACAATGTTATGTGCCTCTAAGAAGGGACATTATGCACTGAGAAGGACATAACATTACCTTTACCATCTTCCTACTAAAAACATATAAACTGAATCTGACCAGGAATCAAATCATGAAGAATTATGGCACAAATGCATAATGAGTTATTATCAAAGTTAACTGGTCTGTCCTCATCAAAAATGCCAAGGCTATGAAAGAAAAAGGAAGGTTTAGAAATATTCTTCAGAATACCATACTCTCAGAAATATGGTAATTAAGTGTAATATGTGATCCTGGTTTGGATTCTACCAGGAAAAAAAATGCTAATAAGGAAAATGGCAAATATGAATATGGTCTCAGAACAGGGTACAGTTTTATAGAAACATTAAATTTCCTGGTTTTAGTAATTATACTAAGATTATGCAAGAGAAAGTACTGGTTATTTAGTGAAGTTTCTAAGGGGGGTAAAGGAACTCTACACATGCAGCTTTTCTCAAATAACATCCTTAAAATGTCATGCACACATACACAAGTATCTGCAAACGACAAAACAAATGGGGTGTCAGTAATTAGTGAATCTACAAAGAGGAAATGCTCATACTCTTTATTTGCACTTTAATAAGTTTTAAATTTTATCAATAATAGGCTTTGCAAGAAAACTGACCAAATTAAAAAAATAAGTATACAACTACTTCATATTGTCATTATTTTGTCAAAGCTCATCTTGGAACTATTTCCTCAGAAGAAATATTATTCCTGATACCATTGCAATTCAGACCACTTACTTTTTCAGGTTTGGATTCCTCTTCATTTTCATCATCAGAGGAAGGACCTGCCAAAGTTGACACTTTGCTAATTACACCAAGTCTGGCTAGCTGATCCAAAAAAATATCACCACCTTTATCTACTAAATCCCTTATGATCTGTAAAGCTAACAAGTGCCCATCATCATCATCCTAAGGAAGAAGAAA
Organism: Scalopus aquaticus; assembly: GCA_004024925.1. Lineage (NCBI taxonomy): Eukaryota > Metazoa > Chordata > Mammalia > Eulipotyphla > Talpidae > Scalopus > Scalopus aquaticus. The sequence continues at coordinate 102,025 of PVIJ01002144.1, read as the reverse complement.
AGAGAAAATTAAGGTAAAAATGACAAAAATAAGTTTAGTTGCCTGGAGTAGACTAGTTCAGTAATTTACACAAACAAAATGATTTATTGAAATTAAGACAGATTATTTTACTGACCACTATCTAAGGAGTATTAAAACTAGAGGAGTTTCAAAAAAGATAAATAACCAGACCTCTTGATCTAGGACCGTTGCAGTGATTTCTACTAGTATTGTAGGCAAATTGTGGCCAACATCAGAATCACATACTTCTTTTAATAGTGCTTCAGAGCAAAAATGAATCATTTTTCGAATCAGCGCAAGACTTGCTTTCCTTGAAATGTTAAAAAAAAGAGAAAATTTTAGGAAGCCATGATTAAGGAGCTACAATGAAACAAAATGCAACAATGAATTAATGAAAACACAACATCAAATGTCAAGTTCTATATTCTGCTAAAAACTAAACGAAACAAAAAATTATGACAATGCTAGCACAAGTGTGTTCCTAATGTAATTTCACTTACTCTCTATTATTATTAAAATATTAAGTTCATCAAAACTGATTTTTTTAAAATTTTATTTAATGTGCTATTTAATCTTATATTAAATCAGTATGACTATTAACATATGACATGATAATTTTAAAAAGTAAAGTACAAAGTAATTCAATTATTAAGAAAATATATGGTATAAACTGTCAATAACCTAAAATTTCCCATTACCCAAAATACAAAGTTCTAACATAGAGTAGTTCCTAGGGAATTCAAATTTTGAATTAAACACTTTTTTTCCCCTCAAACTTAAAACCCAATATTCATTCTAACAATGTAAATGAAAATAAGATATCTTTGTAATTCTATGATTTGAGAGGGTTTTGACACAGCTGTAATTTTACAGCAACAGTGTCTACTTTATGTATTTCATAACTATCTCTAACTGAAATTCAAAACACTATATAATCTTAAATATTTCAAATTCGAGTAATTATGGAAAGTGGTAGAGAGATGGAAGGAAAACTGTCCTAACAGTCCTAAGGGGCAGTGCTTTCCAGTTCTGTTAATGGCTATTTGTATTTGCTAATAGTTATTGTTTATATCTATATTTGGTTGTATTTATGTATGATAGTTTTATATCATGATTTATTTCAATTAAAAGTAAGCCTAAGAATGTCTATATAGTATCTATCTGTTGCTATCATATGCTGAGCCATTATGAGACGGGAACCCTTTTCTATTATTTTAAAACTAAAAAATATACTTCATTTAATCCACATAGCAAACCTTATGAAGTGGGTTTTATTTGTTCAGTTTAACAGACAGAAAAACTGAGGCCTAGTAAGACCACAGGTTTAATGAATTACAGAGCCTAAACTCAAACTCATCTCAACAAATACAGCATATATAACTTCATATTTTTCTCTCTCTCAAAGACTAGGCAACCTTCATTACATTTCATTTGTATATTTAATAGGCTCTATTTGGGAGTTATTCTAACTCCATTGATTTATTGATATAAACTTTTTTATTAGTTATCATAAATATTTAATTGTTGAAAGTCTACAATATTCAGATTTTCCTTTATTAATCTCATCTATTTATTCCTCCAGATGAAATTTAAGACCTGTCAAGTTCTACAATAAACTCTGCCGTTATCTTCTTTAGAACTGCATAATCTATAAATTAATTTTGGAAAAGTTTTGGAAAAAAATTTCAATTACTTAATATTCTCACCCAAGAACAAGCCCTCCCTTTATCCAAACAAGCGTACCTTTCTCTCAATTAAAATATGACGTTTTAAAAAAAATAAATGAACACTCAAGGTTTTCTGTTGCTGAAAGTGGAGTCAATCTTTGTCTAGTTGTTGGTGCTAATTCCAAAGATATTTACCAAACCTCTTCTATATAGCCCTTCCTCAAAAACAAAGTATGAAGTCCTCAGTCTAATATCTTACAGATATATATTGTAATATATATTATATAATCTAATCATTATGTTACACAACTTAAGCTAATATAATGTTACATGTCAATTATATCAATAAAAACTGGGAGAAAAAAATCTTAGAATAATATTAGAATACCAGGTTTTTACAAACAATTTCACCATTAAAGTATGTTATCCTCTGTTCTGAAGCTTTCACTGATCTTTTTGCCTCCCTTTTATAACTTAAACAGACATAGTACACTAGCCAATATTAAGAGGTAACAGCTAAAATACATATATAAAAACCATCCTTTAACTGTCTTATCAGAATACCTGTTTTCTGATTAAATTTTAACTAAAATGGTAACGAATTAGGGTGCAACATATTTCACCCCCTTGCTTTTAATATTGTTAAAGACTTTCAAAAAAATCCCAACTATCTTATTTAAAATAACTCTAAAATATTAGGCACCATAGTAAACACTTTAAACATGTCTAATTTTTATTCTCATACCTAAAGAGAATTAAATGTAAGTTCTCCACCTCAGAGACAAACCAAATGAGATCAAACAATTAAGTGTCTTACCCACGCCACCTTCTAGTTAGTGGCAACACTTTGGATCCACTTTGAGCTGTATCTCAGAGTTTGAGCTTCTAACGTATCATGCTATCTTCCTCACCACAATTAAATGTGTCTACTAATTATTACCTGGGAAAGAATTTGGTATCAAAAGTACAAAAGTGGGCCTCCCTGGTGGCGCAGCGGTTGAGTGCTGCGTTGTGGAGCTGTCAGCAGCGCGCGCAATACAAGTTCTACGCCCAGCCGGGGAGAATCCCACATGGTGGGGCAGACCTCTCCTGCCTCGCCCGCTGCTCCTCTCAGCAGTGTATTTCTGATCTGCCTGTTCTGCTCCCCGCTCTGTCTCTGGTGAACCCTCTCGCCACCCCATGCCTTTGGCCTGTACCCCAGCTTGTATGTATAAATAAATAAATCTTTAGAAAAAAAAAAGTACAAAAGTAAAATTGGGTTAACTCAATCTTCAAATATTTTGCAGAATAGAAAACAACCATCCATAAGGGAAGTCTGCTGTAAGGTGGCAAACTTCATGATTTCCTGATGGCCTTAACAAGGAACAATTCTATTCCAAATATATCTTAAGATTCTTTCATTGGCATGACAGCCAGTCCACTAGAATTTTCAGAACAAGGCATCTTGTTCAAAATTGAACATGCTCATTCCTTAAAATGATTCAAACTGTGTGTGTGTGTGTGTGTGTGTGTGTGTGTTTTAAATAGCCCCTAACACCTATACCTCTGGAGCTATTTGGGGAAGAATAAAAGCCAAGTTCTTAAATGTTCACAGTGAATTATTTTACTGCCACTTTTCTATTTAAAGCAGACTGTTTGCACATATGTCAACTTATAAAGTTGATAATTAAAGAGTACTAAAAACTACATGTTTTAAAGACATAAAAAAAATCAACTTCTCAGTCACTCAGCCAAAAAACTGGCATTCCTCACCTCTTCTTTTTTCTTCCCTCACATCTGATTACCAATTCCTATGCAAAACATAGCCCAACTTCTTGAATTTGTTTCCACCAACTCAGTCCTCCAGCAACTGATTTAAGTTCATACTGCAAAAATCCTCAAGAAGTCTTTTCATTCATACACTCCTCCAATTTCTTTCTCTACCAGGTTGCTAAAATGACCTTTATAATCACAAATTGACTGTTTCAAATTTCTCAACAAGTCTTTAACAATCTTTTAACTGTGGGGTAAAGTCCAACTTACTATCATGAATTACAAAGGTCTTCATAGATCATAAAAGGCTCCTGTCTACCTTTTTAAAATTTTATTCACTGAGTTAATACCCCATACTCCATTAATACCAAAATGCCTGTAATTATGAACATTCTCATTCAATTATTCAGTAAATATCTACTAGGAACCTACTAAATATCAAGCCCTATCCATACTGTTCCTTGTCTTTGAACAAATGCAATAGTATATAAGGTCAGCTCTCATAGAGCTTATTTTAGGGAAGAGAGAGTCAAACAAAAACTCAAAGAAGGACAAAATTTCAGAGTGTAAACTCTGTGAAGACAGCAAACTGTAATAATTGATGCGAAGGGTTTCCTAGGGGTAAATTTTTTTTTTAAAGATTTATTTATTTATGCATACAAACTGGGGTACAGGCTAGAGGCGGGGGGTGGTGAGAGGGCTCACCAGAGACAGAGTGGGGAGCAGAACAGGCAGATTGACCAAAACACACTGCTGAGGGGAGCAGCAGGCGAGGCAGGAGAGGTCTGCCACGCCATGTGGGAATCTCCCCGGCCATGCCTCGTACTCCCGTTGCCGCTGCTGACAGCTCCACAGAGCAACATTCAACCACTGCACCACCAGGGAGGCCCTTCCTAGGGGTAAATTTAAAATGACTGGACAAATGTCTATGGATTTAACATTTGAACTGAGACCTTAGACCTGAATGACAGGATATAATCAACCATTTCAAAAACGTGCATAAAAAAGAAAAATATGAGCAAAAGCCCTAAGGTAAAGAAATATGTGGAATATTACAAAAGTAAAAAGCAGGCTAACAAAACCTAAGTGTCATGGGCTAGGAGTTATTGAATAGATGGTACGAAAATAGGTCAAACAACTGGGTGGGATTTACAGAAAACCTTATTAGCTTGAGAGGTAAGGAGTTAGGTTTCAGTTAAAGCCAGTTAGGACATACTGGAGGGAGTTCACCAGAAAGAGTTGTGATGCATTATGATTAAAAAAAATTAATTCGACCTAATATATATGAACAGATTGTAGTGGGGCAAGAGAGTAAAAAAGATGAGTTAAGGAGCTAGTACAGCAGTCAAACTAAGTTTTTTTTTTTAAAAAAAGGCAGTACTCTGTGTCAGAGTATTTGCCAAAAATGGACAGAAATGGAAGACTATGGAAACACTACAGAGGGAGAATATCCAGGACTTGCTGATGAACTGACTCATCTCCATGCCTTTACACATACTGCTGTCAACTGATCCTTCCAAACCTATCTAAAAAACTCCCAGGTATTTTTAAACCTTACTTACTTCTCAATTCTACATAGAATCTTCTCCAATTTTCATTGTCCAATTAGCTATTAAGTCATCTACATTTCCAGAGAACTCTGATTATGTGTTTAATCTATCATTTATCACGCCATTACTACTCACATGTCTTCCCTACTAGCAAGGGCACAGTCAGGAAGAGAGAGAGTCAAGTCTCACTGAATAACTCCTCCAAAGACCATCTGGAACTGACTACAAAAAAGGCCATCATAAAGTTGAAAAAATGTTTGCGATACTTTTCAACATTTCTCTAGCACTGATATTCAGAGAGCTAGAAAAACTATCTACTCTTCATGATTTCTAACTCTCAATACAGATCATCAGAGGAAAAAAATTAATATTTATTTTCACCATACCTTTTCAAAATTAAATTCTCAATTAATTCTGGAAAAGGGAGAGAACTGGAGTACTTTAAACAGTAAGTACAAATAATATGGATAACTACCTTATTGAAGGCAGCATAGTTTGCTGAAATGTTTGTGCAAACACTGGCAATAATCTTTTCAAGTATATAGGTGCCATTTCTGGATCTCCTTTTGGCTCATTACATTCTTCTTCATCTTTGTTTGTGTCTTTCTTCTTCTTATCATCTCCTTTATTAACTGGACACATCCAGTCACCTGCAGGCAAATATTGTTCAATAAATAATTACTTGCAATATTTTTCTAACAAGGAAAAAAGGACCAACATATTCAAACTATGATTCTTTCTAACTAACAATAATTAAACTAAAATTAGGATGTTTTAGTTAAGGTGTTTATAAGAATACAAAAGATCTTAGTATCTCCAATTAGCTGAAATACAAATTAAAAACATATTTTTTGTATACTCTACTTGCTTCCAAAAGTTATTTTGAGTGAGATGCTATGTTTACCTACTCTGAAAACTTAAACCGTTGGCCAAAGTACCCCAAATATACAATACACACTATTCTTTATGACACTCCCATATGCCTTTAACTTTTGATTTGGTCATTTTGGAATCATGCAGTCACAGTCTCAAAGAACACAGAGAAGTACACTATTAAAAGCTTATCAAAACTAAGAATATAGATATTGAATTATTTGACTTCACAGGAATAGTTTATTTATATAACATTACTATGTCTACAAAATGCTAATTCTAAAGAAGAGAAGGTGAAAAGTATTAGCAGGTAACTTAAAAAGAAACACTTTAGGGGCCGCCCTGGTAGCACAAGGGGTTAAGTCTCAGGACTATGAAGCAATCCACAGCCACTGAAGCATGAGTTTGATCCCTGGCCAGGGAACTTCCCACATGGCACAGCAGACCTCTCCTGTCTCACCAGCTGCTCCACTCAGCAGCATATTTCAGCCAATCTGCCTGTTCTGCTCCCTACCCTGTCTCTGGTCAATCCTCTCACCACCCCCACACCTCTGGCCTACACCCCAGCTCTTGTATGCATATATAAATAAATCTTAAAGAAAAAAAAGAAACACTTTACCACTCACCTGGAGACTGAAGAATAGCTACTACTTCACTGTGACCCCTTTCCCGAGCTTTATCTAATGGAGTTTTCCCATCCTCATCTCTCAAATCTGGATTTGCACCATGTCGTAACAGAGTCTGGAAGAGATAAGCATTAAATTTGGATATAACAATTAACACCTCCTTTCTTCAATATCCAACTCTTCAAACAAAAGGCTTACAGAATTACAGATCATCCTCAACATGATGGGGTTACATCCCATAAGCCCATCCTAAATTGATATTAGAAGTCAAAACTACAGGCAACACAGTGCACTGTAGAATATTGATGTTTCTCCTGTGACCACATGGCTGGGAGCTGCAGCTCATTGCCATTGCATAGCATTACAAAAGAATATGGTAAGTCACACATCATTAGTCCAGGAAAAAGATTAAGACTAAAATTCAAAATTTGAAGTAGAGTTTCTACTGAACACACATCCCTTTTCACCACCACAAAGTTTAAAACTCTAAGTTGGGACCCTGTACTCAATCAAGCAGGTTGAGTCTGCCTTTGCACGTTTCACCTTAAAAGTGACCTACTTATATCTTGAAGAAATTAGATTCATTTCAACTGCTTATTTATTTACTCAAACTATGTTCATATCTGAATCTGTCACCTCTATCAAACTCCTTCCGAAGGCTTCAAGAGAGCTACTAATACTCAGTTTGTGATGTGGTAAATGTCATTTCCAGACAATCACCAAGTTAAATCAATTCTTCTACGATGGCTTTAAATACTAATTTACACGATTCACCAAAATTTATTCAGCACTGTACTGTCCCCCTCAGAATGTATGTTCTTTTGAAAAAAAGAGCATGTGTCACAATTTTTCCTATAAGCTTTAGAGCTGCCATTTTTGAACTTTGTTACAATGTAAAAAATATATACCTGACACACACGTCATATAAAGACAAAGCTGAGATACAGTGGATATATCTGACAAATAAGTGAATACAAATACCTACATATCAACAAAATATGTAGCAGTGGCTAAAAACTCCAGGATGCTAGGGTTTGAATCATAATTCAGTATTTTATTAATTCTAGGATACCACAGATTATTAGACATAGTAAATATTATGAAAAAAGAAAAACACTAAGTAAATTTTGCAACAATGCTTTCTTACTGCTTGAAATTTTTTTGACTACTGGAGGAACTTTCATGTATTAACTGAACAAGTAAAAAGAAGAAAATATAATTGCAATATAAATACTTCTATAACTTTATATTGACACAATTCTTCAAAATTATTTACTTTTGATTCACTGTCACCAATACTTGTGTTTCTACACACAATGCTGCCATCTACACCATAAAGAGCATGATGATGCAGCATTTCTGAGAATACTCCTCTATCCAACAGGATTTTTCTTTCCAGTTACTAAAATTCATTTAACAAGTTTTGTTGCATAGATGGGTAACACCGCTATTCCTATCTGGTCAACAGCAACGATAATATATTTCCCTATTTAAGACATGTTAAAATGTATATGAGGTGAGGTGAGGTGGGGAGGGGGAGCAGGGAGGTTTATCTTAGAATAAAAAACAAGAAACTGTGAAGATTTAATGACCATGACATGTCAAATGTTTAAGACACTGGATAGTACAGAACAAGTATGCAATGAATATTACCTTCTAAATCACTATTTATAAAGGTAGCTATAGCTCATTTTGGGCTGATATATAATCAAGATAAGTTGGGTTAAGACAAAATTCATTTGGCTCGTCGCTCCTACTCAGCCACTAATAACTGCAAAATAGCATGAGTCAAAAGAAAATGGCTCAGTAAAAATTTTTATCATCCTTAGAAGTATCATTCTCACTAAACACTTAAGTCAAACTGACAGAATTCAGTTTCCCCAGCTTAAAAAGCTGTTACGAAAAAATTATTATAATGTAAAGATGACAATAGCAACTGCTATCATTTGAGTATCTATGATATGTCAACTGCTATGTAAGTTTCTCAAAGCTGTGTGGAGGTTCCTCAAATTACTAAAAATGAAACTTCCATATGACCCAGCAATTCCACTCCTAGGTATCTACCCAAAAGACACAAAAACATTATTAATTCGAAAGAAAACCTGCACTCCTGTTGTTTATTGCAGCACTATTGACAATAGCTAAGATATGAAAACAATCTAGTGCCCCAAAACAGATGAATGGATCAAGAAGATGTGGTATATATACACAATGGAAAACTATACCAAAAACAAAATAGAGAGGGGCCTTCCTGGTGGCGCAGCGGTTAAGCGCTGTGCTGTGGAGCTGTCAACAGCAGCAACCACGAATTCGATGCCCGGCTGGGGAGAATCCACATGGCGCTGGCAGACCTCTCCTGCCTCGCCCGCTGCTCCCCTCAGCAGTGCATTTCCGTCGATCTGCCTGTGCTGCTCCCCACTCTGTCTCTGGTGAACCCTCTCGCTGCCCCATGCCTCTGCCCTGTACCCCAGCTTGTATGCATAAATAAATAAATCTTTAAAAAAAAAAGATAAAGACATGCCATTTACTGCAACATGGATGGAATTAGAAGGGATTATGATCAGTGAAACAAGTCAGAAGGAAAAAAAATATTGTATGGTTTCACTCATAGGCAGAATATAGGGAAACCGAACAAAGGGTCAAAAAAAAAAGACTAAACTTGCAGGCAAACTATGATCTGGGGCATACTGCAGGGGAGTGTGAAGAACAGGCACAACTGGGGAGGGAAGAGCACACGGGACTGTGATGGTTCATGGGTGACATAGTAGTGAGAGATTTATGGGAACTACACCTGAGGGAAGAAATAAAACACTGTATAAAAAATGAATGACAATGTAAGAAAATAAAATTTAAAAAAATGTTAAAAAGTATTTCAAGTATTTTATTATCAGAGCAATCATTCTAGAAATATAAACACATTTTACTGATAAAATTTCAAGTCAAACTTAAAGGGCCCACCACCACAAAATTTCATTAATAAGCTGAGAATTTCTAATTATCACAATTATTATGTTAGAAATGTATATACAATTTTTGATAAAACTGTAAGTCAAACCTAAGAAACCTGCTCAAGACCACTGAGTCTTTTTTATTAATAAGCTAGACTTGAATCAAAGTGTGCATGACTTCATAACAAATTAACACTGGATCATCCAAATTACTTCACAATATAAAAATTCTAGGGACTGAGCCTCCCTGGTGGCACAAGGGGTTAAGTCTCAACACTATGAAGCTATCCGCAGCCACTGCAACAATAGTTCAATCCCTAGCCAGGGAGTTACCCACAAGGCACAGCAGACCTATCCTGTCTCGCTCACTCAGCAGTGTATTTCAGTAGATCCGCCTGTTCTACTCCCCACTCGGTCTCTGGTGAATATTCTCACCTCCCCACACCTTTGACCTATACCCCAGTTCTTGTATGCATAAATGAATAAATCTTTAAAAAATAATAAAATAAAATTAAAATTAAAATTCTAGAGACCTAGATCATACATTCAGGTCAACCCTTTCCACTTGCTCTCGCTGGGCCTCAATTCCCCCTACCTTAAAAAACTCTTCAAAGTTTTTTACCAAACTAAGAGTCAAAGATACCATGATTCTTGCACAAACAAAACATTTGCTTTATTGATAAACAGAAACAACAGCAATATGTACAAAGTCATTCATTGCTAAGAGAAATCAAAAACAGCCACTGTTCAACAATAGGTGATTAGTTTTATTAACTTGCAGTACATCCACACAAGGTTAATTAGATAGATGCCAAAGATTCGCCAAATACTAATAGGGAGAAACTCTCAAGTATAGACCATGTATATATTACATTTTGTATAATAAAAAAGGACTAAACATATACATATATTTTTGCTTTTATCTGTATTAAGGAACACTGAAAAGATAAATGAAAAAACAATTAAAAATGCTTATTTGTTGTGAGCAAGAGAGAACTGAATGAGTGGAAATGGCATGGAAGCATGACTTACCATAGTAAAAGTTTTTATATCATTCTAATTTTGGAACCATGGAAATGTTAAAAAGAAAATTAACAATTTAAAAACCTGGATTTTACCTTTGCTACTTGAGGTCTTCCAAAACATGCAGCATAATGTAATGATGATGACCTTTGACCCCTATTAACATCAGCACCTCTTTCACAAAGAAATTCTACCTGTAAAATGATGAAGAATCATAAAAGTTGCCTTATTAATATTTCTATCTTTGATTTAAAACATTAGCTTTTGTTTATTAGCTTACCATTTCCTGAGTTCCAAAAGCAGAGGCCCAATTTAATAGAGTCTGACCCACATCATCCATAAAATTTACTTCAAAGGCTGGAAATTTGAAGAAAAAACATTTTTTTTAAAAAGCCAACAAAATAATATGAGTTTTCCTAAAGTTGAAATTAGTTAAAGGTTGATACTGATATTGACTAACAAGAGGGCTCACTTTACACATCAGGTCAACTATGTATGAAGTAGTAAAAATTCAACAAACCTAAAGTCTGCTAAGAAAAAGATTTCTAAAAATTTTAAACCACAATGGATTCATGAGAAAAAGACTAAAAATATAGTACAAGTCAGGGCCTCCCTGGTGGCGCAGTGGTCGAGCGCTGCGCTGTGGAGCTGTCAGCAGCGGCGACACAAGTTTGACGCCCGGTCGGGGAGAATCCCACATGGTGCGGCAGACCTCTCCTGCCTCGCCCGCTGCTCCCCTCAGCAGTGTATTTCTAATCTGCCTGTTCTGCTACCTGCTCTGTCTCTGGTGAACCCTCTTGCCGCCCCACACCTCTGGCCTGTACCCCAGCTTGTATGTATAAATATAAATATATATATATATATATATATTTATATTTATATTTATATTTATATTTATATTTATATTTATATAGTACAAGTCAACAGGATACTAATTGCCTGATACCATAACTGTGGAAAAGAAACTAATCCACAGCTATAGTTCACAGATCACAAAAAAACAAATCTGATGATCAAGAAACACCTTTCACCAATTTATGTTTGCTCATCACTGCAAGCAGTCTAAAAAAATTTACTATATATTACTGTAATTCACTCATGTCAGTTCCATCAATCTTGAGAAAACAATAGCTGTAAACTCAAGCTATAATTCACCATTGAATTGACATAATCTCCTGGTGATAAACAGGTAAATTTCATTTATTCATTCACAAAGACCCAAGTCTTACCATGGATCAAACTAATAATTACATACATAGATATCAAGGAAGGAGGGCTATGAAGGTGTCAACATTGTGTTATCTAGCAAAACTGTTAAAAACACTGTTCAAAATTTAGAAACTAAAAATTGCCTATATAATCCCTTATCTCATATCTCATAGGGTTTTAATATTTTAAAAAATATTTTCCAACCTCCTGTATCAATTGCATCTATAAGTGCATCAGTATCTTTACTTCGAATACAGTCTATGAGCTGCCGATGTGAACGCTCCCCAGAACTATCCAATCTCCGGAGTCCTGGGATTCTGCCTGTAGATCCAGCACTAGACTTTGGCAAAGCCTTTCGCCCTTCAAATAATAGCACCAAGAGAAGGTCAACCAAGCGCATGGTATCAAGCACACATCTTTCATCACCCTGTAATGCACTTTCAATTGAATCTGGCAGCTCTGACCGCAGGAGATCCTAGGGGGAAAAGTTAGAAGAAAAGAGAGCTTAATATATTTGCATAACACAAATATACTTTTTCTGAAAGATTACAAAGCAAAAGTTCAAAAAACACTCTTACATGTGTTACCACTGGAGAGCCTCTGCAAAGTGTTGAGAGCAGACTTACAATTGTCGACACCTGGTTACTTAATTTGGAATCTGCAGCTGTGGAAGGCGCTCCTGTTGTACTACGACCTGGTTTGCAAGCTGATGATGGCCCTGATACAGTACCACCAGCAGCAGCCATTCTAGATAACAGTTCCTCAGTTAACCCATGCTTGGCTAATGGAGCTGGGTCAACACCACGACGAGTAAATCGGTCAGCTAGTGATGCAAAACAGCGTAGAGCTCCATCTGAAACCTAATGATGTGAAGATATGAATATCGATAAAATTCACTAATAAAGGTCTAGAATACTTAATTGAATAATGACACTATCAGGCTGCTATAGCAAAGAGATAAGATATACAATCTGTCTAGATTTAAATTCTGGCTCTACATTCTGCTATCTTTATTACCTGGCGATGTTACTTAGCTATTCAAGATCTCAGTTCCCTTATCTATAAAAGGGGGATAAAATAACATCTATAATTAACTGAACATAAATGAGAGGCTGTATGTAAAGAACATAGACGGAAAATATTAAGCAATATTATTTATGTACAACTTTATCAAGATAATCTATGGCTATCAACTGAAAATAATGGACATTTGAATGGTGAGAAGATATTAAAAGTTTTTATTTTCTATTTTGTTTTTATTTTCTAAAGTATGTTGATTCAACAAGTTTACATGTATTACAAATATTTTGGTTTTTACTATAATGACATCTGTTTAAATCAACATAATAGTGCTGAATCAAATTACAATGAAAGAGCACCTTTTACACTTGATCTTAGCCAAAAGACTGAGAAGTGATGAAAGCATAGCTTTTAAAAGTATGTATTTATTTCTAAAACATTCAAATCTTATGAAAAAGGACACAATACTTTTATAATTTGAAATGTTTCACTATGGGGGCCTCTCTAGTGGCACAGAGGTTAAAGTCTCAGCACTACAAGCCATAGTAGCCACCGCAGCATGAGTTCAATCTCAGGCCAGGGAGCTAACCCACATGGCGCAGCAGACCTCTCCTGTCTTGTCCACTGCCCCCCTTACCCCTTAGCAGTGTATTTCAGTAGATCCCGTCTGTTCCCACTCTGTCGCTGGTGAATCCTTTCACCCCCAACACCTCTGGCCTACACCCCAGTTCTTGTATACATAAATAGAAATAAATCTTAAAAAAATAATAAAGTGTTTCACTGCAAAAAAAGAGATTATCCTATAGAAATACAAAAGAAAAGGAAGATGGAATTACCTCTACTTCATCAAGTGAAATGTTCAAATTAGAGTGTAGGGAATGCTACAAAATCGTTTTTTGAAAACAAAGTATACAATGATTTATTTACCTGATGATCTTCATGTTTTAATAAACTAGAGAGAGATTCTACACAAATTTCTAAAGAAGAATCTTGAGGTTCCATTTTGCCACAGAGTCTTGACACCACTGCCATGGCAGAGTGCAAAGTATCTTTATGAACTAGGTGTCCACTGTCACGAATGAAAGTAAGCACACAATTCAAACCACCAGCCTCAAAGACTGCTCCTGATTCACGAGTGCATATTAGTTCTAACACCTACAACAACAAAAGAAAATCAACAAAAGGACACAGTAAGTCCAATTTATATTTTCTGAATCAGAAAAAACATAATATACTCTCCAAATTTATCTGTAGCCATATTTTTAAAAGTAAACCAAAACAAAATTGATTTTAATATTATATTTTATTTAGCCTAATATACCAAAGCATCATCATTTTCATATGTAATCAACATAAAAATTGTTGGTATATTTCATTCTTTTATGTATTAAGTCTTCAAAATCCCATTCATATTTTATACCTATTAACACATTTTTAATTTGGGACATACACATCTGAAGTGCTCAATAGTTATATATGGATACCATACTGAAAAGTGCAGGTTTAGATGGCGAAATCTGCACTGTAAATTAAAGAACTACAACCAATTTTTAGAAGTTTGTAAAAGTCTATTAAAAAAATTTTAAATGTTAGCTATTAGTATTATTCATCATCCCCAGTTACTCCATAAATATTAACATGTTAAAAGTCAACTTTTATTTTCTAAATTATGTTGTGTTTAAGGTGATTATATAAAAGTAAAGAATTAACAGGGTCCTTGGATCTTACAGGCATACCAGAAATGTAGACATTATTCTGGAAGCAAGAAAAATGTTTTGAATACACACACACACACACACACACACACACACACACACACAGGCCTCTGGCCTGCACCCCAGCTTGTATGCATAAATGAATAAATCTTAAAAAAAAAAAAGACATTAACATCTACAACTGCAGGTCTCAAACAGTGTGTGTATGTGTGTGTATAGATATATATCTCATAATCAAATTTCCAGTTAATTACTGTGGGAAATGGGATACAGAGAGTGCAGAGGCAAATGCAAAAATTCAAACATTAATATTCAAGAGAGGACCAAGGCTTAACTAAGGTAGTACCAGTGAGAACAAACAGGAAGAAATAAACTAGAAAAGGATTTAATCATTAATTACATGAGTGGAGTAAAAAAAGGACATTAAAGGCTAAAGCACAGGTTTCTGTCTTGAGTGACTACGTGGAAGTTGATGCCAAATATCAAGAGTTTTCCTGTAACAAGATAAATATTCAGATACCCAGTTGGAGATATTCAACAAGTCTTTGAATTGCAAGTTGAGGTCTTAAGAGACAGGTCAAGTATAAAGATAAAGAAGTAATGGGCAAACACATAAAAATTATATTGAAGGTGATAGATGAGACTAGGCAAAGATTAGTTTTAAGAAGGTAAAAGAACCTGAGGAAATACTACCACTGAAGAATGAATGAGGTAAGAATAACCTACAAAGGTAAAAGGTAATGGAGAGAGTAAGGTATAATAGACAAGAAAACATTTGGAAATACAGATCAGTAAATAAGCAAAGAAGTCTCAGTCCTGGGAGAAACATGAAATGATGTTATCCAGCCAATAAAAGGATAACAGTTCTGAACAGAAAAATGGAAAGTCTTCCTCTGAAGTTAGATATAGACAAAAACAAATTTATAGACACAAACGCAGAAAGTCAAGATGTTAACATCTGGGGCCTCCCTGGCGGTGCAGCGGTTGGGTGCTGTGCTGTGGAACTGTCGGCAGAGGTGACGCAAGTTCAACGCCCAGCCAGGGAGATTCCCACATGGCACAGCAGACCTCTCCTGCCTAGCCCCCTGCTCCCCTCAACAGTGTATTTCACCACTCTGCCTGTTCTACTCCCCACTCTGTCTCTGGTGAAACCTCTCACCTCCCTACACCTCTGACCTGCACCCCAGCTTGTATGCATAAATGAATAAATCTTAAAAAAAAAAAGGACGTTAACATCTACAACTGCAGGTCTCAAAGCGTGAGGGAAAACATTTTCTGAGATCCTCGAGTTAGAATTTTTTTTTAATGATACTATAAAAGTAACTCTTTTTCATTTTCTTCTCTCAGGATCATAAGAAGTTTTACAAAAGCCACATGAAGTTTGATATAGCAACATACCAAACTCAGAGGCACATATGAAGATCTAACCGTTGCCTTTTATTGAGACAAATATTTTTAAGAAGACTTGCAAAAATGCTTAAGAATGCTAACCTTGAGGCCTCCCTGGTGGCTCAATGGGTTAAGCTGCAGCACTATGAAGCTATCCAGAGCCACTGCAGCACGAGTTCCATATCCAGCCAGGGAGCTTCCCACCTGGTGAGACAGACCTCTCCTGTCTCACCTGCTGCTCCCCTCAGCAGTGTATTTCAGTCAATCTGCCTGTTCTGCTCCACACTTTGTTTCTGGTGAATCCTCTCATACCAGCCCCCCAACACCTCTGGCCTACACCCCACCTTGTATGCATAAATAAATAAATTTTTAAAAAAAGAATGCTAACCTTCTCACTAATTTCCTATTTGCTTAGGAAATAGTAATTTTTTTTACTAAAAATATAACACATTAACATTTTATTATTTTAAGATAAGTTAGTATTTTAAATTACTCAATTTTAACATCAAATAAGGTATGTGTAAATAGATATAATCTACATAAACAAAAGCTGCTTGGGGAGGAGGAGTCCTCAATAATTTAAGGCTTGTAAAGGGATCCTGAAACAAAAAGTGGTCACGGACTAGTTCTAATATAACTCCTGACCCAGTACTGAAGCTTCTAGGGTCAAATAGAGTTTAACATTATCCCCCTAGAAATAAAACAAAGCAGCTAACTAACTAAATGGAGCATAGCAAAATAGTTAAAAGAGAAACAAATGATGATATTAACAGTATCTATTTCATATGGAGGTGCCATGAAGATTAAATAAGTTAATAGATGTAAAGTGCTTACTATAATATCTGGCACTGGTGGTGTTAGTTGTCATGGTTATTGTTGCTACTTCAAAAAAAAAAAAATCACTTTGGATAAAAACTTAGGTCAAAGTGGCAACCAGGAACCAAAGAGCATGGGTGCAGTTTAGAAGAGCATTATCAATGACCTACAAATTTCCATCAAAGATTTCTTTTCCCAAGTCACATGAATCTCCTCTGATGTTACATGGACTGTGATTTCCAATGTTCTCAAGCATTCTTAATAAAGTAAGACTGAATGGAAAGAATTTTTTTTTATAAAGAAAAATGTATCTTTTATTCTCTAAGTGATCTTCAAATAGGCCAATAAATACTTACCTTTACACATTGTTCAGCTAAGTCTCTGCTAGTCCTGTTGTTTAGTTCAACCACGACCAAACGATTACAAAGTGCTTTTATAGCTCCATCTACCCCAACAATCCTCCGGGTACATTCTGCAGATACATCCAAGTAGTATGTTATAGCACGGGCTGTCACCTCTAACACATTGTCTGGAGCACTTTCATCAAGAAAAATTTTGCAGAGGGCTGGTAAAAAAGTTCGAGGAGGACATCTGTAGTAAAAGAAATCATATTACACTTAGAATTACTAAACTCTTAACATCAAAATATTAAGATAACTATAAGCTATAATATATCACTTAAAATGTCTGCATAAGTAATATTTCTGACATTGTCTTTGGGTCCATAACAACACTCACAGGCTGATTTCATTACTGCTGAAAACATCAAGTTGTAAACAATTTTAAGAAGCAGTATTAACCTGAAAGCATGTCAAAAAAAATTCCTATTCAATACCGACCTCAAACATCAACTATTTATTTATAAAACCTACCCTAATCTCTTCAAATAGTTAAGGGATACGTTCACATACTTAAAAGTTCATAAAAAGTGTCTACCTTGCTTACTGTATTTCATTCATATAGTGTATTTACATTAAGAGTTCCTGAAGGCCAAGGATATTGTTCAATTCATGTACTATGCAAACAAGTGCTGACTGGAATTTAAGAGACTAGGACAAAACAAAGAACAGGTATTGTGACCTCTATGATTCTGCTTCATTTGTAAAACAAAAATAATATCTAAATAAACACTACTTTATATGGCTATTAAGAAGAATAAATGACATTATATACATTAAACATTTACCTAAGTTCTATGGCACCATATTAGATTAACTTTAGCTCCCCTTTCCTCCTATGAATAGTCTAATGCCTGCTACTTAAACCTGCATAAGACAGTTTTATCAAAAACAGAGTTTGTGGACCTCCTTGGTGGCCTAGGGGTTAAGTCTCAGTGCTACCACCTTGAAGGCCCACCGCTAAAGCCTGAGTTCCATCCACAGCCAGGGAGCTAACCTGTATGGTGTAACAGACCTCTCCTGTTTCACCCCCTGCTCCCCTCAGCAGTGTATTTCAGTAGATCTGCCTGTTCTGCTCCCCACTCTGTGCTGACTGTGAATCCTCTCACTGTCCACACCTCTGGTCTACACCCTAGTTCTTCCACGCCTCACCGCCCCCCAAAAAAACAGATTTTGTGAGATATTAATAATATCCTTTCTATTTATCTATACTTAAAAGTATGCAAGATCCTAATTTACATTTAGTAGAAATCTCAGTTATGTGACATCAAACACTTAAAACTTCTCTGAATAGACTACACTTTAACAGGGCTACAGATAACACAAAAGGTAATACACTCAACATTTTGGTAGGATGATCTTTCCTCCAATTTCAGTAAGTGCATACCTTTAGTAGTGGGGTTTTTTTTTTTTTTTGAGATTCTTAAAAATTTATTTTTGCAAAGAAAAACTGGGATGCAGGCCAGAGGTGCGGGTGGTAAGAGGATTCACCAGAGCCAGAGTGGGGAGCAGAACAAGCAGATCTACTGAAATACACTGCTAAGAGGAGCAGTGGGTGAGATAGGAGAGGTCTGCTGTACCACATGTGGGTTAGCTCCCTGGCAGGGGATCAAACTCAGGCCAGAACTCAGGCCACTGAGGTGACAGTACTGAGACTTAACCCGTAGGCCACGAAGGAAGCCTTTTAATAGTTTTTTTTTAATACCTGTTTGAACATCAAAGTAACTCTATAGCTATAATCTGCTTAGATGATCTTAGCTTAAGGGGTCTAGCAGCAGGAATATTTTAGGAAGATTTTAGAAGAATTCTTGGATTCAGTATTAAACAGTCACTGATTAAACTCAAGTGGTTTTTATTAGCAAAATGGAACTATGGCAAGTAGTCACTTATAACTTAAGGTATAAATATGGTAATATAAATAAGGGAATAATATAAATATAAATAAGGTAAAAATAAATGTGAGTGCTTATGTACATTCATATAAGGTTCTGAGAGAGAATGCTCAATTCAGGGGGATAGGGATAAAAGAAAGTCTCACAAAAAGAGAAGAAAATTAAGTTAAGGTATTTTTTCACCTTGAAAAGTTACTGCAAGGATTTGAGATACTGTGCTCAGCACATAAAAGATGCTCAACAAGTTCTAGTATTCTAATAGCACATGCAAAGGATGGAGACTTCCATTATATGAAATGGCGTAATGTATTTTCCAAAGATATCCACAATTATTTCCATCCCCATACATCCATAAACAGGCAAACAGTTTTAATATGTTTTGCTTTATTTTACCTTGCTGATAATTAAAAATTTGTGGCAACCATGCACGGAGAAAGTCTATCAGCACCATTTTTCCAACAGCATGTGCTCACTTTGTATTTATGTGTCATGTTTAATGAACGTATGCACAATATTCTTTAAGACAATAAGCTATTGCATGCTTAACAGATTACAGTATAGTAAAAATAACTTTTATATGCACTGAGAAACCAAAAAATTCCTGTGACTCGTTTACTGTCATATTTACTTTGTTACAATAAAGCCTCAACTGAACCCACAATATCTTTAGGATTTGCCTGTATTCTTTTTTATAATGTGACTTTGATATCTTCCCTTTGAGAGGGGCTATGTCCCCAACCCTTGCAACTGGGTAAGTTTATAATCACCGTGAAAGTCACCAAGGTGTGCCTTCTAAAGCTAAACTAATAGAAGTTTCTGGATTCTCATGGAATTCTTGCTCTTACAACATAACCATTATGCTATGAGGAAACCCACACAGCCACATTACAAGGTGACATGCAGTTACTGCAACAAACAAACCCAAAAGAGCTCCCAACTAAAAAAGCCAATATCAGCGGCATGTGAGAGAACAAGTCATCATCATCAAATGATTCCAGAGCCTAGTCATCAACCTTTTATGTACAAGATTATAATACAAGTATTTCTTATAACTTGCTTATTTTCCTGAACATTTCATGAGTATTTTTCTATATTAATATAAACAGAAATGGCTTAGTCTGTCTAATGTCTACATAATTTTCAAAATAGTAAGTAGCCATACATTATTAACCATTTTTGTGGCTTCCAGTATTTAACTACTAGGAACAGTGCTGCAGTGAACATATTTTATCTTTTCACACCTGTAACCAGTATTTATGAAGGAGAGATTCTGTGTTTCTATGTGTACATTTTTAGCTTCACAGATATCAGACTGATTTCTAAGGAGACTATACCAATGTCTAATCCCACCAGAAGCACGTCACAGTACCTATTTCCCCACTCCTAGCCCAAACATTATTGTTATTACCTTTGAATTTTTGCTAAATTGATAAATATTTTTAAACTTTACTTCATAAAATTTGTCTATGATAGAATTAACAAGCTTTTCAAATTAAACACATAGTATTCAAGTCTCCACTAAGAAAACTATGTATCTCAAACTAAAATTGCATACACAAACACACACAAAGACCTCAGGATATAGAAAGTCTAATTAATATAGCAAAAGACAAAAATAAATTCCCAAATAAATTCAATAATCCTTGTTTTCTTTCTGTATTTCTAACAAAGACTATTTCTTTTTGAACATATACTTGAGGTAAATACAAAACATAAAACTAACACATTGGACATACATTAACATCACTTAAAATTTTCTATTCCTATTGCTCTTTTAAAAAATCAAAATTTATTAACCTACTCATTTGTTCCTGTAAGAAACAGTAACTTGCAACATTATCTTCAACCAGATTTTCTACCGTCAACTCTAAATTTTAAAACAATCAAAAACCACAAGGTGCAAAAACTTATCAACATGTATCATCAGGGAAATGGAAATCAAAACCACAATGATATACCATCTCACACTTGTGTGAATAGCCCATATCAAAAAAGACCAGAAACAAATGTTGGATATGGAGAAAAAGGAACCCTTATAACTGTTACTTGGAATGTAGATTAGTTCAGGCCCTAGGGAAAACAGTATGGGAGGTTTCTCAAAATATTAAAAATAGATCTACCATATGATCCAACAATTCTATTCCTAGGTATTACCTGAAGAATGCAAAAAACATAAATTAGAAGGGATATATACATCCTTATGTTCTCTACAGCACTATTTACAATAGCCAAGTTATGGAAACAACCTTAAGTGCTCAAGGACATATGAACAGATTAAGAAGATAGGGTATCTGTATGGAATACTTATCAGGTCTAAAAAAAGATGAACTCTTTACATTTGCAACAACATGGATGGAATTGGAGAGGATTATCCTAACTAAGCAAAATAAATCAAAGAAAAAAGACAAATACCAGACAGTTTCATTCATATATTAGATAAAAACAAACAAAAGCCCAACCCTATAAACCTGACTGTAAAATTGAGGCTACCAGTGGAGCAGGGAATGTGAAGGAACAAAATTAGAAGGGGCACAATGGACTATGGTGGAGAACTTGGTGGTATGTGTGGTGTGGTAACATATATCTGAAAAGCTGTGATCCTATACCTCTGAATCATATATAGTGCTTTAAGTCGTGTTACCACACACATGCAATAAAGCAGTAACACTAAAGCTATGAGAAAGCAATTATTTACAAACATGTTTGGTTACACTTTTGTAAATAATTATGTATTTCAAATAAGAAAACTTTGATTTCCGCATATATGTAATTTTTGAAGTCAGCAGTTCAAAAAATCTATCAGGCAAAAATGTATCCCCCAGGGCCTCCCTGGTGGGGCAGAGGTTTAAGTCACAGTGCTATCAAGCCACTGGGGAACTATCAAGCTCCCCAGCCAGGGAGCTAACCCACAAGGCACAACAGACCACTACAGTCTCGCCCACTGCCCCCTCCCCAGCAGTGTATCTCAGTAGATCCGTCTGTTCTGCTCCCCACTCTGACTCTGGTGAATCCTCTCACCCTCCAAACCTCTGGCCTACACCCCAGTTCCTGTATGCATAAATCAATAAATCTTTAAAAAGATGTACCCCCCAAAAAGTATATACAAACATGCTCACTGCAACCTAACCTATGTGTATATTATTTAAACAAGAACATGACTGAGTATATGACACATCCATGTATTAGCAGATTTTGTAAAGCTACTTCTAAGATCTTGCTATGATGCAAAAGTTGTTCAGCAGAAATATTAAAAGTGAAAGAAAAAAATAATATCCGTTATGGTGTTTATCATAAAAATAAGCAGAGAAGAAAATAGAAAAGTTAAAATGGCTTATTTCTAGATGGTGCAATCATTGATAATTTTCAATCTCTAAGCATCTCTGATTTTTCTAAATTTCCAAAACAGGGCCTCCCTGGTGGCGCAACGGGTTAAGTCACAGCACTATGAAGCTATCCAGAGCCACTGCAGCAGTTCGATCCCTGGCCAGGGAGCTGACCCACATGGAGCAGCAGACCTCTCCTGTCTCGCCTGCTGCTCCCCTCAGCAGTGTATAGTGGTTCCGCCTGTTCTGCTCCCTACTCTGTCTTTGGTGAATCCTCTCAGCCCCCGACATCTCTGGCCTACACCCCAGTTTGCATGCATAAATAAATAGATCTTTTAAAAAAATTTCCAAAACAAATGTATTAGTAATTTCCCAAAATAAATTTAAACTTCAGGGCAGTTAACTGGTACTAATAAGTTTACTACAGTCTCTTTTCTCAATGATTACAACCAAAAACCCTCAATAGAATGTAAAAATGTCACTGAAGACTCTGAAAAGTAGATAATACAGATGGAATGGGAAGGGAAAGCAAAACTTAAATAACAACCCATGAGAGAAGGTAGTTTCACGGTTTCCCCCCCTCCTTTTCTCTTCTGGCATTGATGCCTGAACAGGCAAAGTCCTCAAAGTATGTGACAAGAACACTCAACAAAAACTTTGAGAGAACCAAGAAATAGAACCTCTGTGAGCCAGAGGATATAGGGAGAAATTCCTGGGAGGGCCTCCCTGGTGGTGCAATGGGTTAAGTGCAGCACTGTGGAGCTGTGGAGCTGTTCGATGCCTAGCCGGGACATTCCCACATGGTGCAGCAGACCTCTCCTGTCTCGCCCGCTGCTCCCCTTAACAGTGTATTTCGGTAGATCTGCCTGTTCTGCTCCCCACTCTGTCTCTGGTGAACCCTCTCACCACCCCACACCGCTGGCGTGCACCCCAGCTTGTATGCAAAAATAAATAAATCATTAAAAAATAAATTCCTGGGATTTTTCCTCCCTCCTTGGCCCCAGGCCAGTCATAGTGTGTAAGCCCCCCGACTAGACCCTATATGACACACATACAGTACAGTGTTGGTAACATGAATATCTAAAGCCCCAGAAGAATTGCAAACTGAGAAAAATCCTATGGTCCAAAGAGATTCAGAGGAATACTGTAATTTTTCCCCCTCTCACTATCTTTCCCTTAATGGCAATCCCAGAAAGTTTACTGAGAGCACAAAGGAGAAGAAGAGTGGAGGGTGAGTGACGGGGGTATTATGGCTAAAGCTGCAAAAGAGCCTCAGCTATTACAAAGGGCTCTTAGTGCTGAAGATATGGGGAAAATCTCCAAGCGAAAAAAGCTAGAAAAAGGATCCCTGCAACACAAGTCCTTAATGCTCCTTCAAATTGTGCATGTGAGAATAGCATTAAGTAACAAGAAAGATCTTGATAACTGAACTGTAACATAATTCATTTCTCAAGTACCAGACTTAACTCTGAATGACACATGACCAGAGTTGATCCAAAAACCCTAACAAAGGCAACAAGATCATTAACATTGGTGCTTCACCCACAGAGGGCAAGACAGAACTTCCAATCAAAATCTAACAAGGCTGACTGAATGCCAAAACAAACAAATAAACAAATAAATTTTATGCTGAGGGTTTTTATAAAGCCCAGAGCCTACCAATATAATAGTCCAAATGTCTAGGAATAACTTGTGAACATTAATTAGTATAATTAAATTTGACCAAGTCAAAAACAAACAAACAAAAAACCACTCAAACTCCAAAGTAAGCCTGAGACAACCTAGATGCCAAAATCATCAGGAGTCTGAATCAGCTGTTATATATGCCACCAGGTAAATCTAAACAATCTGGAAATTACTGGAAAAGTTTTTCAAAAGAGAAAATAGAAGGTATTATGAAGAATCAACGACAATTTCAAAAATAAAAAAAATGTGATTTATGGGAGGGAAATATTACTGGCCAGGCTCAAGCAAAATGAAAATGACAGATAAAAGTAGTAAACTTGAAGACAGATTGATGCTAATTATCCAGTATGAAGAACAGAGAAAAAGACTGGAATAAAAGGAGAGTCTTAGGAATCTGAGGGAACACAAAAAGCATAAATAATATTTGTGCCACTGAAGTCCCAGAAAAGGAGAAAAAAAATTAGTTCAGAAAATAGATTAGAAGAATAAGCTTCAAAGTTTGGTGAAAGAAAGATTTAAATAAACTTAAAACATTAACTAAACTCAAAAACAAGTAGGCACAGACAAATCATAATAGAACAACCAACCAAATATAAAGGTAAAAAGAATCTTAACAGCAGCAAGAAGAAAAACAACACAAAGAAACAAAGTTTAGAATGAATGCAGCTTTCTCATCAGAAACCACAAAGGCTAGAAGACAGGGAACAACATCTGAAAAACTGAAAAGAACTACCACCCCAGAACTCTATATCCGAAAAACTATCTTCACAGCATGAAGGCAAAGAGACATTTTCAGATGAAGGAAAACTAAGAAAAATACATCACCAGCAGAATCCCTAAAAGAAATGCTAAAAAAAAAAGTTCTTTTGGATGAAAACAATACCAGAGTAACACACAGGACTTTAAGAGCAACAGAAATGATTAATATCTAGGCAAAAAGATTCTCTTTGTCCTATTTAATTCACTACTGAAAGCATAATTATAATATCGTATCTTGGGATTTTCAATCTGTAGATGTAATACATATGACAACAATAACATAAAGGGAGAAGTATGTAAATGAACCAACCTGGTTATAAGGCTTCTTCATTTTATTGTATTTTGTTTGTTTTTGCTTTTTAAAACTACATTTCAACATAACTATGTTTACAGAAATATACTCAGTTAGTAGATGCAATTTAAGTTAAAAATACTATACAATTTGTACAAAAAACGTGATAGGTGGTTTTAAAGCTTTTTTGAAAATAAGAATTAAAAAAAACACAAGAATTTGCAATCTGGTTTATTTTTCATCTATTACAGGTGTATATAAAATATCTTCCCTCAGGGCCTCCCTGGTGGCGCAACGGGTTAAGTCTCAGTGCTATGAAGCTATCCACAGCCACTGCAGCACAAGTTCGATCCCCAGCCAGGGAGCTTCCCACATGGCACAGCAGACTTCTCTCCTGCCTTGCCCGCTACTCCCCTCAGCAGAGTACTTCAGTATATCTGCCTGTTCTGTTCCCTACACTGTCTCTGGTGAATCCTCTCACCACCCCACACCTCTGGCTTATACCATAGTTCTTGTATGCATTCATAAATAAACCTTTAAAAATAAAATAAATTATCTTCCCTCCATTAAATTTTGCTAAAGCATTCAGCAATAATCTTGACAAATTAACCTTTGGTTTTTCTCTGAAAAATGTACAGCACTATAAATGTTTATGAAATTAGTGCAACAAAACACTTAAAATGTTTAAATGCCAATTCACAAAGTTCAATAACTAATGGAAGCTGAAAAGGGTGGGGAGAGCCTATGTAAACTTGTAAAATTGTACATTATCTAATTTAGTTTATATTGCATACAGACTTTAAATCTAAGTAAACCAAGATTCAGGTAATTTGTTGCATCTGTATTAACATTATCAATTTAGTTCATCTGATGAAGTCAACAAAAGAAATTTATACACTGTTTTTCTCATTTATGCAATAAAAAATTTTTCTTCCCCAGTTCTACAGTCAAGAACTGAGATAAATGGTATTTCTTCCATTGTCAAAGTTCACAGGGTGACATATGCCATAAGGTCTCTTTGGATTTAAATTTATTTTAGTACTTATATGCAAAAGAGTTTATAAAGTTAAAGACCATAGAGCTTACAGGTGACTCGAAAAAACAAAATGGTCCTTCTAAAGCAAAACATCCAGTCATAGAAGTGTCATTTAATAAAAGTAGTTCCTTAGAAATTACACCTAAAAAAAGTAGCCCCCAAATCAGCTCTGAAAAGAAAAACTGTAATTTAAAATATCATGAAAAACAATCTGAATATAGGTTCAAAGCATAGTTAGAAGAGATACACTTTTATAAGACTATTTAAGAACAGACAAAATTCATTCACTTTAAAAATGAACTATTTAGGCTAAATTAACTGTGATCCCTAGAGCAACCATAAAAATACAAGAGACAACCCAACCAGTAAACTAATACAGGATGCTACAAATTATTCAAATAACACAAAAGGCAACAAATAAGAGAAACAAAGATAAAATGAAATTAAAAGGAAATAAAATGTTGGACATATATCCAAACACAACAAAAATTACATTAAACGTAAATGATCTAAATGCATCAATTAAAAACAGAGATTGTCAAGTTGGATTAAAAAACACAAACCAGGGGTCTCCCTGGTAGTGCAACGGGTTAAGCACAGCACTATGAAGCTATCCAGAGCCACTGCAGCACTAGTTCAATACCCGGCCAGGGAGATTCCCACATGGCGCAGCAGACCTCTCTTGCCTTATCCGCTGCTCTCCTCAGCAGTGTACTTTGGTCAGTCAGCCTGTTCTGCTTCCCACTCTGTATCTGGTGAATCCTCTCACTACCCCATACCTCTGGCCTACACCCCAGCTTGTATGCATAAAAAAATAAATCTTTAAAAACAAAAAAACAAAAGCCACAAACCAACAATCTATTGTCTACAACAAGCCAACATGATATATGGTATAGACTGGTTAAATCTAAAAGGATAGAAAGAAATATACCACAGAATATTAAAAGAAAGATTCAGGGCTTTTCTGGTGGCCTAGGGGTTAAGTCTCAGTGCTATCACCACTAGGGCATGAGATGCCCAGCCAGAGAGATAACCCACATATGGCATAGCAGATCTCTCCTGCCTTGCTCATTGCTCTCCTTAGCAGTGTATTTCAATAAATCTGTCTGTTCTGCTCCCCCCTCTGTCGCTGGTGAATCTTCCTAACTCCCCTCACCACCACCCCCCCCCACCTCCTGCCCCATACCTCTTACAACCCAGT
Source organism: Scalopus aquaticus (assembly GCA_004024925.1). Classification (NCBI taxonomy): domain Eukaryota; kingdom Metazoa; phylum Chordata; class Mammalia; order Eulipotyphla; family Talpidae; genus Scalopus; species Scalopus aquaticus. Next base: position 74,850 of record PVIJ01002144.1, on the reverse strand, counting down.
TCTACAAAAAAAAAAAAAAGAAAGATTGATTGAGAGACTATATTAATATCAAAGTAAACTTCAGAACCAGGATATTATCAAAAATAAAGAGGAACATTACATAATAAAAGGGCCCATTCACCAAGAAAAATTAATCTTAAAGGCACCTTAAAGGTCTTACTAATATTTTCAAAATACGTAAAACAAAAACAGAGACTTAAGAGAAAAAGGCAAATCTAAAATCATAGTTAGAAACTTCAATACTTTTCTATCGGTAATCCATAAAACTGCAACACTTCTCTTTCAGTAACCCATAAAACAAAGAGAATAACTAAGAAGGCTACAAACTATATAACACTATCAATCAACCTGTATTAATATGACACAGAACACTCCACTCAATAACATTCTTTCAAGTATATGTGGACCATTTACCAAAAATAGACTGTATCATGATCCATAAAACAAATCTTAACAAATTTAAAATAATTAAAAGAATATAACGTGTGTTCTCTGAACACAATAGTACCACAAAAATATCTAGAAAACCTCCAAAGATGCTGTAATTAAGCAACGTACTTTTAAATAACCTGAGGAAAAAAAGTTTTAAAGAAAATTACAAAATATTCTGAACTGAATGAAAATGAAAATACAACATCAACTAAAGCATAAGAAAAATTAGTGTTATATGTTCATATTAGAAAAGAAAGTCTCAAATCAGTTGCCTCAGTTTCCACCTAAGAAACTAGAGTAAGAATAAATGAAACCGATCAAGACGTTGTGGTACATGTTTGCAATGGAGTACTAGTCAGCAACCAAAAATGATAAAGTAACGCAATTCTCAGCAACATGGATGGAGCTAGAAGGGATCACGCTCAGCGAAATAAGCCAGAAGGAAAAAGAAAAATATCAAATGGTATCACATACAGGAGGACTGTAAGAGAGCCAAACAAGAAATCAGAAGGAGAAAATAGCACACAAAAAATAAACAAAAGCAAAAACTAGCAGGTAACGACAAATAAGAGACATTCTACAGGGGAGGGGGAGGAAGAGAGATCAAAATAGGGGAGAAAAGCGCACAAGGGACTATGGTGATGGTTCGCGGGTGAATTGGTGGTGGGAAACATACAGGGGATACACAATAATGTAAAGGATATAAATTAAATTACAAAAAACAACTTTAGAATGGACAAAAAAAAAAGAATGAAACCACAAATCAATGCAGAAGGAAATAATAAAGAGCAGAAATCACTGAAACCAAAGTGAGAAAATAAAAATAAAACCAAATTAATAAAATGTATTTGATAGTGGCGAATAGCACTATAATTTTGCTGATAAGAACAGTATGGTATACACATATATTGAAGTGAGAAGCTATACTCCCAAAATTTGTTTTGTAAATCAGAAGTAAATTATAAAGATTTTATTTTAAAAAGATTAATAAAATTGGGCCTCCCTGGTGGCGCAACGGGTTAAGTTGCAGCATTATGAAGCTATCCTCAGCCACAGCAGCACGAGTTCGATCCCCAGCCAGGGAAATTCCCAAATGGCACAGAAGACCGCTCGTGTCTCACCCACTGCTCCCCTCAGCAGTGTACTTCAGTAGATCTGCCTGTTTTGCTCCCCACTCTGTTTCTGGTGAATCCTCTTAACACCCCCCCACACTAACACCTCTGGCCTACACCCCAGCTTGCATGCATAAATAAATAAAAATCTTTAAAAAAAATTAATAAAATTGATAAATATTTAGACAAAAGATAAAAATGACCAATATCAGGATAAAAAGGAGAACTATCACTATATCCCCTAGAAACAAAAATATTAAACAACTCTATGTTCACAAATTTGAATCTTATTTAACAACCAATTCCTTGAAAGACATACTACTAAAACACAAAAAGAATTAAGTAGACTAAATAAAGAGCCCCCAAAATGGAATAGAAAAGAACACAAGGGACCATGGAGATGGATCACGGGTGAATTGGTGGTGGGCTACCCAAGGGGAATACAAAATGTAAAAGACATAAATAACAATAAAAATATATATTAAAATAAATAAATAAATACATAAAGAGCCCTCCAGCATAAAAATTTAATTACAGTAACAAAAACCTTCCAACATTTCAATTTATTCACTTATAGACTGTGCTTTTGGAATTTATTTAAAAAATATTTGCCAAATCTAAGGTCAGAGAGATTTTACATTTTTAGGTTTTACATTTAGGTCTATTATTCCTTTTTAGTTTATTTTTGTATTATGTTGTGAGGTATGGATCAAAGCTAATTTTTGTTTTGCATATGAATATCCACTTGACTCAGCATCTTCAAAAAAAAAAGTACCCTTTTTCCTTTGAATCGCCTTTATAACTTTATTTAAATAAGTTGTCCATGTGTATGTCAGTCTTTTTCTGAACCTTATTCTATGTCATTGGTCCATTCATCTTTAAACCAATACCACAGTATTGTTAAATAAGAATTAAAACAAGGTAGCTTTTGTCCTCCAACTTTATCAAAGTCATTTTAGCTAGTCTAGATTCTTTGCATTTCCATGTGTATTTGTCAATTTCTACTTGTCAAATTTAGCTCTAATAATTTCAGGTGAAAACTCACATAACACATTAAAATCTGTATGGCTAATGTTTGTAACAACTTTGATAACGATCACCCAAATTCAGAAAAACCCAAATGTCCTTCAAGAGATGAATGGATAAACCATCTGTTATGTATCCATAAAACGGAATACTATCAGCAATTAAAAGGAACTATTATACACGCAGCAATGTAAGTGATGTCAAATGCAATGTACTACATGAAAGCTGCCAGACTCAAAAGGCTATGCACTTATATGATTCCATTTCTTTTTTTTTTTTTTTAAGATTTATTTTTTATTTATACATACAAGCTGGGGTACAGGCCAGAGGCGTGAGGCGGTGAGAGGGTTCACCAGAGACAGAGCGGGCAGCAGAACAGGCAGATCAGAAATACACTGCTGAGGGGAGCAGCGGGCGAGGCAGGAGAGGTCTGCCGCGCCATGTGGGACTCTCCCCGGCTGGGCGTCGAACTCGCGTCGGCGCTGCCGACAGCTCCACAGCGCAGTGCTTAACCGCTGCGCCACCGGGGAGCCCCATATGATTCCATTTCTATGACATTCTGGTAAAATCAAAACTTAGCTTCGAAGAACAGACCACTGCTTGCAAGGCATTAGTGTTGGGTTTAATTTCAAAGGGAAAGCTCTAGGGACTGTTTGGAGTGATAGCGCTATTAGGAATTTCAACTGTCACAGTGGTTATACTAGTGTATGCATTTGCCAAAACTCAAACTTTACCATATGTAATTTTAATAAATTTAAGAAAAAATATGTATCATGCATATATATAACAATCACAGCCCTCCCTGAACAGTGCTAAAAATACACACTTATCACAGAAAATTTTACATACATTACTATAAAAAAATTAGCTATCTAAAATTTTAATGAGCATTTATCACTTATAGGTAGAAATTATCTTTACACTTTAAACCCAGCATTACACTAAAATTCATATTTAGAAACTCAAAGGTAGCCTAATCAGAAAACCTTAAGAACACTCATTAATACTTAACTACTGTAAGATCAGTAACACAAATGAGATTAAGAATTTTTAGATTAATTCAAATTTAAACAATGGTTTTCAACTATTAGATATTCTAATAGTTTCTATACTGTTACTACCACATATCACTTTTTTCCCCCTCAGAATGTATCTCTTGGACTTGGGCCAAGACTTCAGAAGATTTATAATATAAAGAAAATTAACTTTTAAAAAATATATAGTAAGTTATCTATGATGGTGAAATTTTACTAATAAGGTCTGTAAATTGTGTGCTTTATAAACATAATTAAAACAAAATTTTAACAATGAAAGATTAATAAATTTAGTTCTTAAAGATAGTAAATAGCTTCATCTTTTGAGCCATTTCACCTTTTATTCCATTATTGCTCTTGTTCCCAGCATTGACTCTGTAAGGCTTAATTAAAAATAACTCCCCACCAAGCTGCTGAAAAAAATAATCTTCCCTCTCAAAGGAAAAATTACAAGTAAGTCAAATTCCAACATATAAATTTGCAATTCATTCAACAAGTATCCACTGAGTACTTTTTTTTTAATGCCAAGTACTGTGCTAGGTCTGGGAGGGGAGGGGTGGATAGCATATAAAGATGCTAAGTCAGTCCTGGGTTCTGAGAACTCACAGGTCTAAAGACAGAGTCAACAGGTTTGCAAAGTATACATATATACTGCTATAAAAATGGAAGAGTGTTCAGCTTTTTACATTCTTAAAGTGATAGACTCTTTGGGAAACAAAGTTCATAGAAACTCATCAAGCATGGGCCCCCACAGCCCAAGATTAATAGAGCACTCATTGACAGAACGTTTCTCATCTTCCAGCATCCCTATCCACTATTGGCTGAAAAGAAGCATATACACAGTTACTGTCTATTCATAGAAATTCTTTTACTTAACTTTTCAGGATTACATGCATGTGACACAACAAACCTTCTCTATCCAAGGAAGAATCAGCTAGCAAAGTTGGTCAAAGAAAGTAATTTCACTTCCCTATCACTCTGCCATTGCAAACAAGAGTAAGAAAAAGTCAGGTACATTAATGGAAGGGGGTAAGAAAACTATATTTTCATGCTTTACTGTTTCTGCTGCAGAGTATACATTCCTCTTCCTCCCGCATACACCCTAACCAGTTTCATGATTCCAAAAATACTTTCTATAGGAATTTTAAGCAAAAGTAAAAACAGGCACAATGTAAAGAATTTCTTCAATTTGTTTTGAGGTCTGAATATTAGCAATTGCATGTCATGTACTATGCTTAGCAATGGAAAAACAAAAGTAGTGGTATATACATGTGAGAATGCAAGATAGCTTTTTAAAGGCATTTAAATTTTACCCACAAAATAAAAAACTCAAGATTCCAAAAAGGAGTGGTAAAGTCTAATCAATATTTTAAGATTATTTTAAGACTCAATAAGTGAGGTGGGGAGATATTTTAAAGACTATAACTCTGGATATAGTTAGCTTAGAGGCAGGGATATCTATTTTGCAGCTACAAGCACTATATGAACTTAATCATTTCCCCATACCAATCCTAGATACTATGGTTCTTTTTAATCACCTATTTCAGGAGAAAAGGGATGTCATCATACAGAAATCCCTTCAATTTTTTTTCATCAAACCATAAACATATACATCTAACCTCTCCACTTAGCCTGTGTTACAACAATGAACACATTGCCTAAACCCAACCTTTCAGTTAATGAATCAGAAAGCTTTGCGACTCAACAAGAGATTTCAGATCATTACCAGGGAACTTGTTAGGAATGTAGAGGAGAAGGCATACCAGACCTGCAGAATCAAAATTTGTGTCTTAACAAGATCCCTAAGTGATTCACATTATTCACAAAGCCAGTTCTCTCCCAGTTTCTCAGAATTCACTATGGATTATCCAATCAATTGCTTCGATCTTTAAAAGAAAAAGTCCCACATTACTATTCCAATATAACTTCTTAAAAAAGTCTTCCTGTCTCCATTTCTTCATGTCCTACTTATGAAACCTAATCAACTCTGCTCCTCACCACCACGCCACTCAGTTCTGAGAGCTTAAGAATGTGGCTAATTCCAAAGGACACCTTTAGTAGTCAACTCCAGATCTCTCACCAGTACTCAAACACAATTGTTCTTTTTATTCTTGAATCACTTTCTTTCCTGTGCTGACATGTACACTAAGGATGCAAAAGCAACAGTGGATGAGACTGCCAGGTCTGCAGTATAATCGAGGCAGCAGTACTTAATTGTGCTACTAGTAATTGAATTATTCACTACCAACTTCTGGTATGTGGGAAAAAGCCATTTTCACTACAGAATAACTGACGAAGCAAAAAAAGAAGAAAAAATGTTTACTAATTGCAACCCTTAAATATACATCTCCTTAAAATTCTACTTAAGGTCATGTGAGGCAAGAATAAAGCACTTAATGCATACCAAAGAACGATGATGGCTGTGTCAAGGAAAACTACTTGCATAACTACTGAAGAGTTATACACTTTTCTCATGCAACATTATATTTACTTGAGAGAAATTCAAACTGGTTATTCAAATTTAGATAGCTGAAAAATATTTTCTGAAAAATTAACAGTCTTCTACCTTAATGAAAACAACTGACAGTATTTGTTGCCAATGCTAACATTAAGTCTTCAAGCAAAAATTACAATTTTGGAAAATCTGTATCTGCCACCACGAGCTTGAAAGCTTCCCAATATTTAAAGACTTTTCTGATGAACAGATTAACAAATGTTAGATTGTGATACCACAGAATGACATACATCAGCATTTGGAACAGTTGTATAATCAACAGAACAGTATTTTCCACATGACAAATACATGATTTTATTAACAAACATGGGTTTAAGAAAATTCATTCACAGTACAAGACAGACTAATAGATTTTAAAGTAAGAGTACAAAGAGTTCAGTGATAAGATTTCGGAATCCACCTTATAATTAACCCTTTAAAAACCATCATATGTTTAATTTTGGCACGGTCTCAAATAATATGCAAAATAGATGAGAACAATTACTGCAATATTCCTATCTTTTCCATCTACATCTAGGAAGGATCTGTTTTTCATCCTTTCAATTAAAACAACATAATGCAGCAAAGTAAATGCAGAAGCATATATGGAAAGGCAACTAAATCCAACTCAAGATCTCAGTCCCTCAAAAACATTGTCTTTCAGTGTTCTCTCACCGAAAGGCATCATCAGCTACTGTTTTTGGGTTGTTTGTTTGTTTGTTTGTTTGTTTTAATGTCTGAAGAAAAAGTTTATTTAATAAGGAGACAGAAGAGCAGTGAGCACTCGCATAGGCACAAGTGGGCAGGAAGAGCTGCCCTGGAGAGGGATAGAGAGCTGGTGGAAAGAAGCACCTGCATAATCACAGGTGGGCAGACAGGAATGAGGCTGCTGCTGCCACTGCTACTGCTGCTGCCATCATCAGCTACTGTAACCTTAGTTATCATCCATAACTTCTTTCTTTCTCTCATATCCGATCACACAAGTTCCCTTTTCCAAGGGAAATAAATTCCAAGGTTCCCAGTGGATGTTTGAAAACAGACAGTCCCGAGCCCTATACATACTATGTTTTATCATGTACATATATACATGTGTAAAGATCAATTTATAAATTAGGTACAATACTATTAACAATAGTTAATGATAAAATAGAACAATTATAATATCTGTAATAAAATTTATGTGACTGCAGTCCCTCTGTCAAAGTATCTTATTGTACATATTTTCAGAGCACTGGTAACTGAAACAACAGAAAGTAAAACAACAGGTAAGGGGGCCTACTGCATTTTACCTCCCAAATCTATCTAAAATCTACCCACTTCTTTCTACTTTTATTACCATAAACCTCTTTTCCTGGTCACAGTCTACCAAATCCAAACATACCTCTTTTACCCAAGTATTCACTACAGAATTGCTAATGTTTTTGAAAGACTAATTTAATTAGTTAATCACATCACTCATTTACAACACTTCAATGCCTTCCCATTGCTTTTCAAACCAAATTTACTTAGCATCTACAAGATGCCAATTAAGCTTGTCTCTACCTTTAACAAGACCTTTGCTTGACCCAGTCACACTAGCTTTCTCCAGGTTCCTCAATTGTGCCATGCTTAACCCCCTTCATATTCTTCATACAATGCCTTCCCTTTGAAAACTCTTTTATCCTACCTCTTCTTACTTCATTTCATAAACTCGCTCATCCTTCAAGTCTTCAAGAAATACCACTTCCTCAAAGAAGGCCACTCTGACTATCCCAAGCCCTCCGGATTGTTTTAACACCCTGAACTTTTTCATCATGGCACTAATCCTGGTTTGTAACTACCATTGTTATTTCTGTAATTATTTAACATCTGTTCTCCCAATTAGACTATAGGCATAATAAAGGCAGAGACTATATCTGTTTTGGTCAGCATTGCATTTTCACATCTGAAAAAATAAGGACACAATTTAAAGGTTAAAAAGTTTATCACTACTGTGGGTATTTTTTCATCTTTTACTATAAATATACAACAGATTTTTACCACTGTGTTCAAAAACTTTGCAAAGTAGATTTAAGATAGTTTCCTTGGATACACTAAGGAGTTGCCTTTGGAGAGGAGAGACTGCCAGGGTACAGTAAAGGGAAACTTACTTTTTACTGTTAATCAGTTTGTGCCCTCATAATTAAGTAAAACATTTTTGAAATACAGCCTTCCAGCACCTAAAAGCACTACTACTAAAAATCCCATTTTATAGATTTTCTGGTGGAGAGCTGAGATTCTTCTCAGAAAATTTAAATTATCTTAACAATTACATTGTACTTAATAGTATACAGTAGTAACAGAATCAACAATTGTTCAGGATTTATCTACTTAAAATGTATGATGAGCATCTAGTTTGATATGAAAGTAAAAATGTTCATTTATAACTCATTAAATTTATAACTTGTATTAAATTTAACTCAATAACATCGCAGATGAAAGCAAAAACTAACTTAGAACTTGGATTTGTTTCTAAAGCATTACCTTGATAAGTTAAGACATTAACCAGAAGTATTACAGCTTCACAAAAATATGTATTCTTTAACTTTAAAAAGATTGTTAAAACTGGTACAAAAAGGTGGACATTACATAGTACTAAGCTAAAGGAAAATAAACAACTGTTATGTGAAAAGTACAATTTTATGCATTTCACATGTGATCCCATTTGATCCTCACAAAAATCTGAACTCGAAAGTCTCTCCCATTCCAAAGGTCATCATTTCTACCATTTTGTCTGCCTTTCCTGACAAACAGACAAAAAGTTAGTAGTAGCTAATTGGGCAAAAGCATGTGTAAACAAATAAAGAACTTTTATTTTACTCAGCATAGCTAGTCTTATGAAATCAAATTGGTATGGGAGATTATCACCAACACTCAAAACATACATATTACATTGCTTTCCCCCAACTTATCTTTTGACTGTTTCAAAGATTTTTAAAAGACTCTCCAAAATCAATTCAGTTTCATTAAATAAGGTCCCCAAATAAAATTCAAATTAGATATGTAATAATAATGACATAAATGGGTAGTTCACTTTACTCAAAACACTTTTCATCTATATTTGTTTCTTTAATTCTCCCAAGGAGCTTACCAAAATAAGTTACTAATATTTACAGAAAAAGTAAGATTTGGAGAAAGTGAAGGACACATAACAGAACAAGAATCTGAACCCAGGTCTCCCATGCCACAGCCATTCTTTCCACCCCACCAGGTGCCTTCTCTGGCATAAAGGGATCATCACAATTTTTCCTTATGACAATAAGAAAGTATGACTGTAGAATGAAGAAAGCAAACTGAAAGTCTAAAAACAAAATTGTAACAAATTTAACCAAGTATCTGTTTTCGACAAATTATTAGTACGCTACATGAAACAAGGTTAACCATTCTAATTTGAAGTACTCTTGTACCTTTACTTTCATAAATAAAAAATATAAACCATATCTGACTAATTTTATCTTCTCTCTCATATTATACCACATAGACAGTCTGGAAGGAAAATGTGAATAGTAGTCATTGTGTTAGGATAGTAGGATTTTATATAGGGATGAATTTAATATCTTTAAATTTCCCCTTAAATTGCTTTAATGTGGTAACACCTCTCAAAATACCGTTACAAATATCTCCCCTATATGCGAGCAGTTAATTGAAAATATGAAATGATAGTTGATTTGAATGGTAAGTATGACTTAATTTTTAAAACACCAAAAATAATTCTCAAGTTAATGAAAACCCCTAAATAATTCTATGAACATCAAAAACGTAAGCTGCACTTTTCTATGAATCTTGCTAAAACAAGTGTCAAGAGAGAAACTAAATTATTCTTGTGTACTCAAAATTTAGCAATAACAAAAACCAGGTGAAACAAATGGGCTATTTAGGAAACACTGTTAACAAGGATTTTTATTATAACAGTACTGTTTTAAGGGGATCTATAACTAAGAATCAGTAGCTATATATTTATTAATTCATCTTCATTAATTATACATTCGAAATGAAGACAGTTAAAAATACTATTTAGTCAATTTAGTAACAGTCTTTATTTCCTCATCAAAGAAATTCACACCACATTTTATGTCAACATCTCATTTTCTAGTTGCCTCATAATGGTATTAAAACAATATAGAAACATCTGAGTTTTCACTTACTTTATATTTGGATTCAAAATTATATAAATATAAAATAGTAAACACCAAACACATTCTACAGCAGAAGAATGTTTAACAAGGAAATATCACATAAGAAAAACATAGTATTAATGGCCAAAATATTAGTGAATTTTCATCTATATTTTTGCATAAATTTTACACTATATAAAATTACTTTATCAATAAAATTCATACTCTGGATAAATTTATTTATAAACTCTCCAAATTTCAAAATCTGTTTCTCTATTCTGAAAGGTATGCTATATGGGTAACATCAAATTTATGCCCTCCAATGTGAAGTTTAGAAACCAATGATTTGTTTTAACAAAAGGGTACTGTATATGACAATACTAAATAAGAACTGGGGGCCTCCCTGGTGGTGCAGCGGTTGAGCGCTGCGCTGTGGAGCTGTCAGCAGGCCGAGATGCGAGTTCCACGCCCAGCCCAGAAGAATCCCACATGGCGCAGCAGAACTCTCCAGCCTCATGGCTGCTCCCCTCAGCAGAGTATTTCTGATCTGCCTGTTTTGCTCCCCACTCTGTCTCTGCTGAACCCTCTCACCGCCCCACGCCTCTGGCCTGTACTTCGCTTGTATGTATAAATTAAATAAATCTTAAAAAAAAAAAGAACTGGACAGCTGTAAACATGTTCATTATTATGTTTATTTCATGTCAATTTCAAGCCAGCCTGAAATAGTTACCTTGAAAGAAGATAAAATAATTGTATTTTCCCAGTTCATGACATATTTTTAAAGTGAATCAACTAAGCTATGGGTAAAATTAGTATTTCCTAATAATTTCCATTCAAATCATCAAATATGTATTTGTGTCATGACAATTATAATTACTGTAGTTAACTTCACCAGCCAGTTTTCATTTCTGAGAAGTGAAAATTCAAAATTACAGAAACTTTAAAAAAGATGACAATTTTAAAAGTCATGGAAGAAAATTCTACACAAGATGAAGTCAGCAAATGGTTGGAAAACAGATGTGACTACAGCAGCCCCAAAGGAAGATGATGAAGAGATGTACTTACGTTTCAAAACAACGATCCACGTTGTCAGACATCAAAAGCAGCATGCATAGCTGTTCAAGGGCTATTAGTTGCATGTCCCTTTCATCTCCTTGTCCCATCTGTAGCCATTCTAGCAATGTATCCGGATCCACATCTGCCATGGTTCTTTAAAAGCCTTTGATTAAACTTAAAACGTACAGGGAAAATGTGCTTTAAACATCCAAGACCGATCAGCTTGAGTTTATAAATTTTTTCTTTCGCATCGGCAAGAACCAAATTTTCGTGGTGTCCTCCTAGGAATTAGAAAAAAAAAATTTTTTAAGTATGTCTGGATAATGCTTAATGAAGTTTTTCAACTTTTCTTATTCTGCGGGTTTAACGTTCATGTATCACACTAAAAAAACAAAACAAAACCCACAACAGTTTGCACAAGAGCACATAAGCTGATTAGGTTGCTGCTTAACTGGAAACCAGAGCTCTTTGTCAAAGACAGTCAAACAAGCTTCGGATCCCACTACTGCTATCACTAACGTTTGTGCCAAAAGGCAAAAGAACACCTTACTAAAGGTTCTTTTTTAGCAGCAAACTTCTTCCCCCACCCCTCTCTACCCAAAATTAATCTTCAGATAAGCGTTGTCAGTATTTTGAGACGCTAAGCACGATGATACAATCCCTCTCCAAATGAAGTTTCTCCTTTAAAATTACCTTCAATTTCACAAAGTCTGCTGACTTCTAGATTTACTATTAAGATGCCCAAACAATCGATAACTAGTACACGACCTACATGAGTCAAGATTTAGGAATTTTAGCAGTCCTGGCAACTCCTCTACAAACTTTAAAAAGAAATGCGAAAAGTACATGCAACGTTATATATCAGATACAGGCCAATCTACGGCCTTCCTTCGCCGTCCACACAGAATGGGACATTTGGTTAAATGAAAAACAAAACAACAGAGCAAAAGCCCCTACAGTCAAGTCATCACAAAAGCTCGTCGGCACCAGACGGAAGGCAGCTTTGGGCTCCACGTAACCTAGCTTCAGTGTGAACCCAGCGGCGGAGACCAGCAGGGATGACCCAACACCCCAGGCCCTCCGAGCCCGGAGGCGAGAGGTTCAGGCACCAAGCTCAGGTTTCCAGGCACCAAACCCCGCTAAGTTAGCTACCTGTGCCTAGGAGGAGGGGGAAGTTTTGTAGGAGAAGCACTAAGTCTTGGTACCCGAGAGGAGGCCGCAGGACCAGGCAGGGCGGCGGGTCTCCCGGGAGCGGCGCCTACAACTCCGAGGCCCGGTGGGACGTCCCAGGCCCGGCCGGGCGGCGAACCCTTTTCAAGGGCAAGGGGGGACCACCTTGGGCTCTCGCTTGGGCAAACCCGGCCCCGCCGCAAGCAGGGCCCGGGGAGAGAAACAAAGAGTGAGTCGGCAGCAACCCGGTCGACCTCACCCCGGGCCCGGGTCTCGCTCCCAGTCCGCCGTCCGGCGTCGCGGATCCCGGCCCCCTGGCTCTCCTGACTGCCGAGGCGCTCCCGCCTCCCGGGCCCTCAGACTCTTACCCGGGCCTGTGTCCCAAACGGCGCCGGTCCAGCTCCAAGCAGGCCGCGGGCAGAGCCAGGCCCAGCCGCGGCCCTCGAGTTCCCAGGAAGCCGCAGGCCGCGCAGGTCGAGACGGGCAGGCGGCACAGGAAAAGCCGCGCCTCGTCCCTCCCCTTCCTGCGCGGGGACCTGGTGACAGGGAAGCGAGAGGTTCCCCCGAGCGGCGGCGGCGGCGGCCGGCACACGTCTGTCCCCAACACGCGGCTCCTCAGGCCTGCAGCTCAGTGGCCCGCGCGGAGCAGCGGGCGGCAGCCGAGGGAGGCCGCGTCCATCGCGATCCCGGAGGGGGAAGGGAGGAGGGTCGGGCAAAGCCGGGCGGGGAAGCTGCGAAGGGCAGCCGAGCTCGGCTGAGGCGGCGCAAAGCCTCTCTCCTGGCAGCGACCCCGCCGGCCGCCACGTGGGGCGCTGCGGAGACGGGGCGACCGGCTGCGTGGGGAGCCGACCAGGGTGCCGAGCGGCCGGACGCGTCGCCGCCCCTACCCGGGCGCTCTAGCCCCCGGGGCCTCCGGCTTCCCGGCCTTGACCGTGGCGCTTTTCTGCCTCCCTGGCGCCCTGTCAGTGCGGCGCGCTCCCAGGATCCCGCGCACAGCGGTGCACGCACGCTCAGCTTGTCTCGCACGAGGGCCACACACACACACACATGCCACACACACACACACACACACAGCGTGCTCCTTTTGAAGGTCCCCCCACGGCGCGTCTGAGCTGCCGCCCGACCAGTACCCACCGAGGACCCGGCCCAGGCGCCGCGCCCCCCGCCGCGAGCCCCCTCCTCCCGACTGGCCACCCTGCTCGGGCGCGGAAGTGCTTGGCGGGAGGAGAGGCGCCTCCCTTCGGTCCTGGGAGGCAAACCGCCCCACGGTCCGCGCCTTTCACCACAAACCTGGGGAGTAAATAGTGAGTAGTATCTCCCTCGTGCAGATGAGAAAACTGAGGCTCCGGAAAACGTCCATGCAGGCTCCACGGTGTCCCCAGTAAGTGGCAACACTGTGAACTCTTGACCCTTTCCTGTGGCTTGTGGCCACACGGGAGTCGTGGTTGTTCCCTTCAAACGTTTTATTTCACGAGCAATGGAAATAAAATATACTTGTTTGTAGAACTTACTTGGAGATATTTAGAATAAAGTTAACCACAAATGTGGCTATAGCTTTTTTTTTTTTTAAGAAATCAAAAAGTGAACCTAGGTTAGTGGGATAAATAAAACTTCGTTCCGGACCCTCCCACTGTACTGGGACTTCTTAAATCTTTTAAACAAATATGAAAATTATAGTATTTTAAGGCAGTACCAGTTAATCAGAGCAGATGCTGCATGTGTTTTAAGAACCAGTATTTGGGGAAGTACAAGTCTAGGTATTTCAGTCTCCATTAACCAATCAAATCAGGAGAATAGGGTAGACCCTTGCACTATCTTGTCACAACTGCAACACATGAGAATAATTATTTAGTAGGCATTCTGGACTTTGAAGAATGGGTAGAATGTGGACAGTGCAAAGGAGAAGAGAGAATGCAAGCAAAGTGTGGTATGTTCTGAGACAAAGGAGAGCCCTTGTGCCACCAGCAAAAAAAAAAAACAGCCATAACTGGAGAGAGAAAAAGGTTGGGACTAGTAAGCTGGTCCTTGAATGCAGATGCAGAATTTTCATTGAGGTAAATAACAAACTCTGGATTAGAAGAATGCTGACTGGAAAAATTAAAGTCTTAGGAAGATTTATATGGCAAGGGTAACAAAGACTTAACTAGAAGATTGTTGAAGGCCTTGGATAGTGGATAAAAGCCCTAGTTATTGGCAAGAAGAATGGAAAAGAAAGATTAAAATAAATTTTAAAATATATCAGAATTTAAATGATTAACTTCAACTTTTTGTTTTACCTACAGAGAGGAGTCAGAAGCTGGGAACATGATAATACTATTAACAGAAAATAGAAAAGTTGAAGAAACGACTACACTTTTTTAATGTTTTGAGGTATATTTTCCTTTATTCTCTAACATCATTGTCTATTTCGCCCTCTTTCTAACCACAGAGTTAATGACTGTAAGATACTTTAAAGATATACTTTTAAAAAACATGTATCAAAACTTTTTAGATGGAAGCATTTCAAACATACTACAAAAAGTCTGTTTGGGTATTTCTTCAACTTTTGATGTGAAATAGTAGTGTCCCTGGCTTCTGTTACCTTCTAAAAGAATCTGGGTATGAAAGAGTATGATTAACCATTTTGGAACAGTGGAAATTATATCTGGCTGGAATGTAGGGTGTACCTAGGGTGTAGTTAGTGACTGGAAAAGATCATTGAAATTAGTTGGAATCAATCTAAGAAGGGTCTTGAACACCACATGAAGATGTTTGAAATCTGTCTTGAGTGAGAGACATTTTAAACAAGAGAGTACTATGATGTAGAATAAGCTTTGGGATAATTGGCCATCTTGAGATCTGTTCATATAAAGCTTTAAAGTTAGCAAGAGGATCTCGTAGATATTATTATATACTCATTTTATTTTACATATATAAATGAACTAACAATAATCATAGGTATTATCTTTATTTCACATAAAAGGAAAAAGGCAGAGAAAAGTTAGGTGACTTATTCAGGGTTTCACAGCTGGTATGAAATAGGTTTTCAACTCTTTGGCTCTTAGAGTCTAAAGGAATTTTAAAAGATAACCTACTCTGCCTTCCTTCATGATGAAAAAGAAAAAGTGTGCCATTCTGACTTGTCATTCAGTCTGTGCTATAATATTTCCAGTGTTGGGAAATTACTAGTTTCATGAGGCAATGCATTTCATTTTGATCTATCTACTAGCTCCACTTATTGAAAAGTAGCATGGTGAAAAGACTATATGCATGAGTTGGCAGAATAATGTTTGAAATTCAGTTCACATTTTACTAGCTAGGTGAATTTGGGTAAATTATTTAATCCCTCCAAACTTTGATTTCCTCAAAATAAGAGAACAACAGCCACCTATTAGATGGGTGCTAAGAGAACTGAAGGCAGTTATGTATGCAAAGAAGATAGGTCAGTAATTCTCAACCTTAGCTGCACATTAGGTTCACTTGGGAAACTTTTTTACACAGTATTTAATTGTTTATTGAAAGAAAATTATTGGGGTGGGAGTAAAAAAGGGGTGGTAACAGGAGTGGGAGAGAGCATATTGGACTATGGTGGAGGACTATAGGTGCTTTGGTGATGGGAGAACTATAGTGATCACACCTGAGGAGAAAAATCCTATACTGTCAAAAAAAAAAAATAAGGATGTAAAACAGTGGTTCTTCATTAAAAAAATAATATATATATAGGCCTCCCTATATATGGCACAAGGCACAAGGGACACAAGGGGTTAAATCTCAGCACTGTGAAGCTATTGGCAGCCACTGTAGCATGGGTTCAGTCTCCAGCTAGGGAGCTGACCCACATGGCACAGAAGACCTCTCTAGTCTCATCTGCTGCTCCCCTCAGCAGTGTATTTCAGTGAATCTGCCTATTCTGCTCCCCACTCTGTCTCTGGTGAATCCTTCCACCCCTGGTCTACACCCCAGCTCTTGTATGCATAAATAAATAAATCTTAAAAAAATAATATATATGTATGTATATGTATATATTTAAAGAAAATTATTCCTTAGCCCTTATATTTATGTTTTATAGTTTAGGAACACAAGTCAGTGACCACTTCCATGGAAGTCATTCCAAAGAAATCCTTTATGTCTCAAGATCACTTTGCACTCTGAAAGATACCAGTCTTCCTTAGCACCTCATAATCTTTCTTAGAATCATAATTTCTGTGGAAATCTGTATATGCCTTCTTTCTTGGTTCAGCCACAGTAAACTTAAAAGAAAGTTGCAACTCCAGGGATACAATGAACACTCCAACAAGATGAAATAACATATACTTAGCCCAAAGGTCTCCCATCTAAGATTTCAACAAAGCACTGGAAATCAAGGTAGTGATTCTTCTCTATAGGGATGTCCTTCTACACTGAAGGAGTAATGGAGAGTCAACTTTTTTTTTTAAATAGACTTTATTTTTTAGAGCAGTTTTCGATTCACTGCAAAATTAAGCAGAATGTATAGAGTTCCCATATACTACCTGCCCCTACATATATGCAATCTCCCCCAATATCAACATCTCCTGCCAAAGTGGTATTTTTGTTACAATGGATAAACCTACATTGACACATCATTGTCATTCAAAGTCCACAGTTTACATTAGGGTTCATTCTTGGCATTGTACGTTCCATGGGCTTTGACAAATGTATAATGACATGTGTCTATCATAGTATCATACAGAATAGTTTCACCACCATAAAAATGCCCTATGCTCTACCTACTCATCACTGATTCTAATGTGTAGTCAAGATTGAGAACCACTAACCTAAATCAATACAATAATAGTATTATTTAAATATAATTGTAATAACACTATTATTGCAGCTAAATTTTATTGAGTACTTATTATGTCCTAAGACTCTTCTAAATGTATTACAGGTATTATTCTGTATGGGTATTAGCTATTTTGACTATCTGTGTGTACTTGGCCTCTCCAAGCTGTGTTTTCTAATATACAAGACCAAGATAATAATACAAACAAACACTTTATTGGATAATTATATTAAACAAGATAATGCATGTAAAATGCCTACCAATGTTAAACATTCAAAAGTGTCTGCTATTATTATTGTGTTATTAGTTCTGCTCTCTGGTGTAGCATACTAGGTCTGCTCCCTCTTCCAAGTGACAGGTCACCAAACCACTGAAAACAGCAATGTGTTTCCTTCTCCAGCCAAAACAATTCCAGTCTCTTCAACTGCTTTATCCTTCTTGGGCATGTTCCACTTTCTCCTCACATTCATTAACTGATTCCTAAGCATAAGACAAGTCTTCAAATGTGGCCAGACCAGGATAGAGGCATGTAGTTGTTGCTTTGGGTTGAGAAAGTGATAGTCATATCACTCTTTTGGCTCACACAGAGTTCCCTGAGCTATCAAGTCAGCTTTCCTTTCATGTTCTGATTTAGCAATTAATATTTTGGTTCTTAATGCTTAGATTAATTGAACTTCATCTTATTGGTTCTTTCTCAGTACAATCTCTTTGAATCCTGATTGCATAGTACAATGTATCAGACATCCCTCCAAACTCTATTGCATTAATAGTGAATTGGATAGAAGTGTTGGGAGGAATATGGCCAAAGTTTGTGATATAGTGTATCACAAACTTCTCACCAAGCAGTTATTTATCCATTAAGTTACATTCTCTGAGTATGGTTGTTCAGGTGATGATGACTTTATCTAATAGCTTTATCACCTGACCACTTAGCTTCTTCTTGGCAATGTGAATTTTAATACACATTTATTTAAAAGGTGACAATATTATGAAAGTTAAAACAATAATTGAATCTTGTAGTACAGAATGAATGGATTTGTCCCTAGGTTTTTAAAGGAAATCTTTCCAAATGCTTTCTTGAAATTCATTTACTTCAATTATGGCATCCCAAAAATGACATTTGGATAAGTTTGGATGAAAGGTGTACAGTATGTAGGGACTCTTTTAATTTTTATTTTTTGAAATTTTGAAAAGAAGTTTTATTTATTTGTATATTTATTTTTCACACCAGAACATTTATTATACAACTAATCATTGAAATCCTTAAGATGGGCTAGAGCTGCCCGCTTGGGTTTAAGTGTTGTTCCTTCCCAGAATCCCTAACTGACACTTTGATATACAAGTTTAAGGTGCCTTGTTAAACTCATTTCCAGTGGTATTTCGTCTTTTATTTAAACTTGGCACTCTACTTATTCTTTCTCTTCCGCTTGGCAAAGTAGCTAATTTTGCCAGGGAAAAACTTCTGAAGGAGGTAGGCCTTAGAGCCAACACCAAGGCACACTAGCGGTGCATTTATTATGATGCTTTCTAAGTGGTGTTCCCTTCCTCCTCACACTTCTGCCACCTAAACCAAAGAGAATGGAATTGAAACTTTTTAAAAAATGTCTCAACTTATTTCAAAATTAAAAGCTGGGGGAAAAGAAAACAATTTAGCTTGAGATGACTAATTCTTAGTAACACTGTTTTCTAGGAATCACTCTTCTTTTTTTTAAAGATTCAGAAAATGATGTCCTTAAAAGAAGATACTAGAAGTTTTAAATTTTTTTACAAGATACATTGTGCCCATCATATTTTTCTTGCTAGCAAAGATAAAAACCTAATAATGGTTGTATAAAGTGTGTGCTTTATGTTCCTAGTTAGTTATTCTTGTTCCAGGAGGGGAAAATAAAACAACCCTTCCATAATTTGCTCTTTATAAACATCCTCTACCCGTTGTCTGTAAGAAATTATTCATGCTTATGAATTAAAAGGTTGTTATTCTTTACTAGCATACTTCAGTGAAGTAATAGTATACTTTATAAGCTTAGTTAAAGAAAAATAAAAATAGGATCTGATTTTTAAGAAGTTTATTCAATAGAAAACTGTCTAGAAACTATCTTTTGTAAAAAATTCTGTTTTCTTAATGGAGATTTCAAAATGTGTATTAGGGAAAATGTATATGATGATTTTTAGTTTGATGTTTTTTCTTCTGGATATTTGCTCTTAAAGTATTATTAATTGCTTTTATCAATGGTAATGGTATAATGATTATATTTTCTACAAAAAAAAGTCCTTATGGCTCTGAGAAACATACTTAAATATTTACAAATAAAATGATATGATAACTAGGATTTGTTTCAAAATAATTTGAGAGAATAATTGATAAAGTACAAATAAAACACAATTGGTCATATATTGAGGATAATATTGCATCTGAGTAATAGGTATTTGGGGTTCATATATATATATATATATATATATATATATATATATATATATATATATACTTTTTGTGTGTTTGAAAATCCCATAATGAAAATATTTTTTTTTAAAATATGGGTATTTGGGTAAATTTTTTTAATTTATTTTTATTTATGCATACAAGAACTGGGGTGTAGACCAGAGGTGAAGGGGGTGAGAAGATTCACTAGAGATAAGAGTGGGGAGGAGAACAGGTGGATCCACTGAAATACACTGTTGAGGGGAACAGAAGGCGAGACAGAAGAGGTCTGCTGTACCATGTGGATTTGCTCTCTAGCCTGGGAATAGAACTCATGTTGCAGTGGCTGGTAATAGCTTGATAGCACTGAGACTTTAACCCCTGTACCACCAGGGAGGCACCAATACTGACATAAATATTTTTGGACAATCTGATAGAATATTTCTAAATTTTAAATTATGGAAAGAGGTAGTTATCATTTAAATAACTAGAGTGCTTTCAACTTTTTAAAACTCAAAATAGTTTGTGTTCCTATATTTTTTGTTATATAATAAGTTAAACAGTTAACATTTTATGAGAAAATAAAAGGAATGATTTTTTGAGGTTATTAGGACTTTTTAAAAAAATTATGTTTATTGTGATAACATTGGTTTATAACACTGTATATGTTTTACGGGTATAAGTTCATACCTCTACAAATATGTGTTACCACACCACTCCTACCACCAAACAGCAATAATCCTCACCGTGGTCCATTGGGCCCCTAAGGAATGCTTTTTTTTTTAATTGCATACACTTATAAAGAATTTACTGTGTGAAAGTACCCTTTAAGTGCTTTACAATTACTAACTCATTTAATTTCCCTAATATCTCTAAGAGGGAGATAATGTTATTGTCTTTGTCTTATAGTTTGGGAAACCAAGGACCTCAGAGATTAAGTAACCTCTACAAGGTTACATAGCAGGTAAAGGACAGAGGTAGCCTTTGAATCCAGCAAGTCTGATTGCAGAAGCTCCTAGCCATTATTCTCTGCTGTCTCTCTAAGTTAAATAAATTTTATCCTGATGATGAGAAGAAATGAACCTTGAGGAATCAAGCTTATAGAAATGATAGTAGGAGTGCAAAAAATAAATGCACCAAGATATTTATTGCAACATTTTTATATTTATTGAATATTGGAAGCAGCCTACATGCCCTATCAGTTGCAAAGCAAGCAAATTTGCACAGATTCATCTAATCTGTGCAGATGTTAAAAAGAAGGCTGATTTAGAAAAAATAACAAATATTTTATTTTATTTTTATTTTTTTTTTTAAATCACAAGGTATTTTATTTTAGGTTTATTTATTTATACATACAAGCTGGGGTACAGACCAGAGGTGTGGGGCGGCGAGAGGGTTCACCAGAGAAGGAGCGAGGAGCAGAACAGGCAGAGCAGTAATACACTGCTGAGGGGAGCAGCGGGTGAGGCAGGAGAGGTCTGCCGCACCATGTGGGATTCTCCCCGGCCGGGCGTCGAACTCGCATTGCGCATTGCCGCTGCCAACAGCTCCACAGTGCAGCGCTTAACCGCTGCGCCACCAGGGAGGCCCCATTAATAATAACAAATATTTTAAACTAGAATAGCTAGTTGCAGAATCATAAACACATAAAGATCCCATTTTAAAGCTCTATGTATAGTTTGAATAAACAAAAAGGGAGAAGTGAAGAAACTGTTAAGTGATTTCCTCTGAAAGGTAGATTGGAATAAAGGGAATAGGGAAAACACTTTGATTTTTTTCTATTTTTCTATCCATTTTTAGTGTTTCAGTGTAGTGCATAAAAATTGTGAAATTCTGATAGAGTAAAAAGAAAGGAAGATAATTATCTACCATCCTGAGATTATTATTAACATTTGACTCTTTTCTAGACTTAAATATAAACATATAAAATCATTTCTATTACATATGATCATATTATTAGGTAAAGTTAATATAAATTGAGTAAGTCTTAAGCCATTTTCTTGGACTTCTTATATGACCAATTTTGAAAATTCATCTACCCATCATCATGCAAACTCATGTGTTATTCAAGGAGTCATTTTTATGCCTTTTACCAGCTTATTAAGGAAGCCTGAGGGCCTGGCTTTGATTAACTGAGCCAGGAAAACTAACTGCTTCGCTTCAGCTATGAGGATTAAACTTTCACTCTCACAAATCAATGTGTGTGATAGCAGAGTTAAAGAGGTGAGCAGTTATCTAAGTAAAGCTGCTTAGGAGAAAAAAACCCTTCTAGGTCATTCAAAACTAAAATTATCTTTCACTTCCCTGGAGGTCATTTGCCATAGATTATCTCAATTTTTGTCTGTAACATTTGGGAACATAAATCATAATTTAATATAAACTTGGAGTCTGAGGAATAGTGTTTGATTTACTAAGTAAATATCAATGGCTTTATAACACCTGCAGACTATATATGTGTATTATAGTGGGAATGTGAATATGCTGACATAGTCTAGAGATTAAGGCAGGGAGTTCTTGATCAAGGAAATGAACCACTAACCTTTCAAGAAACTGTTAATGTGCACTAGTTTTTCTATGGAAATCATCATAATTATATGACTGTGAGGTTTTTTCATTTTTCCGTTTCTTTAGGTTTATATTTATTTAAATTTCTCATGTATATGTCTATATGTGTATGTGTGTATACAAACATTTTAATAAGTTTTATTGAAAATAATTCATATACCATGAAGTTCATACTTTTAAAGTGTGCAATTCCGTGGTTTTTAATACAGTCACAGTTAGAGCTCCCTGGTGAAACAAGGCGTTAAGTCTCAGTACTATCAAGCTATTGCCAGCCACTGCAGCATGAGTTCAATCCCCAGCCAGGGAGCTAACCAACATGACAAGCAGACCTCTCCTGTCTCACCCTTTGCTCCCCTCAGCAATGTATCTCAGTAGAGCTGCCTATTCTGCTCCCCACTCTGTCTCTAGTGAATCCTCTCACCCCCTGCACTTCTGGCCTACACCCCAGTTTTGTATGTGTAAATAAATAAAACATAAATCTTTGAAAGTATGTGTGTGTGTGTATGTGTGTGTATTTTTTTCACAAAGTTATGCCTTAGTTATCACTTCCTAATTCCAGAGCATTTTTTATCACCCTAAAAAGAAATCCAACCCCATTAGCAATCACTTCACATTCTCTCCAACCCCACACCCTGAATACCACTAATCTCCTTTCTATCTCTATAAATTTGACTACTGTGGATATTTCATATATTTGACCTCTTGTATCTGCTTCTTTCATTTAACATTATGTATTCAGAGTTTATTCACATTGAAGCATGAGTCAGAACTTCATTCCTTTTATGGTTCAATAATCTGTTGTATGGATATACTACAATTTCTTTAGTTGTTTATCAGTTCGCGGACATTTGTGTTGTTTCTAGTTTCTGGCTACTATGAATAATGCTGCTTTGAACATTCATATACAACATTTTTGGTGGGCATATATATTTTCAATTCTCTTGGGTATATATCCCAGGAGAACTGCTGAGCCAAATAGTTAAGCTTCTATAGGAACTATCAAATGTTTTTCAAAGCAGCAGGACCTTTTTACAGCCCTACCAACTGTGCAAGAGGATTCTACATTTATTATTGTGTTTTTTATTACAGTCATCCTATTCAATGTGAAGTAGTATCTCATTGTGATTTTGATTTGTATTTCCCTAATGATTAATTATAACAAGCATCTTTTATGTGCTTTTAGATTATTCACATAACTTCTTTGAAGAAATGTCTATTCAAATCTTTCACCCTTTTTTTTTCAGCTGGAGAATCTGTCTTTTCATTATTGAGTTGTAAGGGCTCTTTGTATATTCTAGACACAAGTCTTGTCAAATATACAATTTACAAATATTTCCTCCCTGTCTCGGGATTGTCTTTCAATTTATTGATGGTGTCCTTTGAAGCACAAAAGTTTTAAAATTTGATGAAGTTCAGTTTGTCTATTTTTTCTTTTTTTACATGTACTTTTGGTATCTAATAAACCATTGCCTGATCCAAGATCATGGAGATTTATATTTATGTTTTCTTATAAGAGTTCTTGATTTTAATCCTAGAATGCAAACCCAAATCTGGAAAAGGGCAAGCACAAGAAAGAAACAATTGAGAAGGTACAAGAATAAAGTAGTCTTACATACAACTTTCATTAAAAACTGCTAAAACGGGGCCTCCCTGGTGGCACAGCAAGTTAAGCACAGCTCTGTGGAGCTGTCGGTGGCTGCAGCATGAGTTCAATGCCCGGCTGGGGAGATTCCCACATGGCACAGCAGACCTCTGCCTAACCTGGTGCTCCCCTCAGCAGTACATTTCGGTAGATCTGCCTGTTCTGCTCCCCACTCTGTCTCTGGTGAGCCCTCTCACCGCCCCGCACCTCTGGCCGGCACCCCAGCTTATATGCCAAAATAAATAAATCTTTAAAAAAAAAACTGCTAAAATGAAGAGCCTTTGTCATATGTGTGGTGCTTTGGGATACTACCTAGTTCTCAGTGGACTGGTATTCAGGGAAGTTCATGTGACATTTTACCTCTGGAGGCAGGTCACCTCTATCTTTTGACTTAATTCTACTAATGGAAAATACTGTGAAGTAAAGTTGGTTTTTTACATTAAATTTTTTTTCTACGTTAATCTCTTACATTTAGGTTATGATCCATTTCGAATTAATTTTTTTATATGTTGTAAGGTAGAAGTCCTTCATATTTTTTGCACATGGCTATCTATCTAGCACCATTTTTTGAAAAGACCTTTCAAGATCATTTTCAGGTATTTTAATTTTCTTTATTTCTATATGAATTTTAACATCAGTTTATCCCAGATGTGATTTTGATAGGGATTGCATTGATATGTACCTCAGTTGGGAAGTATTGCCATTTTAATAAGTCTCCTATTTATAAACATGAACTGTCTTTCCATTTATTTAGTTCTTTAATCTGTCAATGATACATTTTGTAGTTTTCAGTGTACAAGGCTTCTGCTTCTTTTGTTAATCATGGAGACATTTCTATATATATTTGAGAAGAATGTGCATTCTGCTTTTGTTGGGTGAAGGTCTTTTAAGTCTGGGTTATAATAATATTCAAGTCTTCAGTTTCCTTGTTGATTATCTGTTTGGTTGTATAGCCATTATTGAAAGTGGAGTCGTGCAGTTTCCACCTTTATTGTTGAATTGCCTGTTTCTCCCTTCAGTTTTTTCAGTTTTTACTTTATGTTTTTGGGACTCTGTTGTTAAATGCACATATTTTTATAGTTGCTAGGTCTTCTTGACCTTTTATCATTGTAATATCTTTTACCTTGCCTCAACTAACAATTTTTGTTTCAAAGTTCATTTTGTCTAATATTGGCATATCCACTGCAGCTCTTTTGGGTACTGTTTGTATGATACATATTTTTCCATTCTTTTCCTTTCAAGTTATGTGTGTTTTTTAATTCAAAGTTTTTCTTCTGGAGATGCATATAGTTGGATCATTTTTTTTTCTTTTTAAAAATTTTTTTATTGTTATTTATATCTTTTACATTTTGTATTCCCCTTGGGTAGCCCACCACCAATTCACCCATGACCCAGCACCATGGTCCCTTGTGCCCTTTTCTACCCCATTTTGAGCCCTTATCCTCTCCCTCCCTCTCTGGATGACTTTCTCCTATTTGGTTTCCCTATAGTCCTGTTATAAGTGAAGCCATTCAATATTTTTCTCTTTCTGGGTTATTTTGCTGAGCATGATTCCTTCTATACCCATATTGCAAATTTCTGCCTTTTGATTAGGGTGTTTAATCTATTTACAACCAATGTAATTACTGATATGAGGATTTACATCTGCAATTTTGCTATTTGTTTTCTCTGTCTTCTATTTCTCATCTGTTTCTCTTCTCTATTACTGCTCTCTTTGTGTTAAATAGTTATTTTCTATATATGATTTGAATTCCTTTATTGTTTCTTTTATATGTTTTTGAGTTCTTAGTGATTGCTCTGGGGGTTGCCATTAACATCTTAAATTAAAAACAATTATTTTTGGGGGCCTCCCTGGTGGCACAGTGGTTGAGCGCTGTGCTGTGGAGCTGTTGGCAGCACACGCGATGCGAGTTCGACGCCCAGCAGGGGAGATTCCCACATGGCATGGCGGACCTCTCCTGCCTCACCCGCTGCTCCCCTCAGCAGTGTATTTCTGATCTGCCTGTTCTGCTCCCCACTCTGTCTCTGGTGAACCCTCTTACCGCCCCATGCCTCTGGCCTGTACCCCAGCTTATATGTATAAATAAATAGATCTTTTAAAAAAAAACAATTATTTTTGGATAAAAGACAACTTAATTTCAATAGTATACAAAAAAGTTTTATTCAATATAGCTCTATTTCCCTAGCCCTTTTTGGTGCTATGATTGACATATAGGTGACATTTTCATACAGTGTATATCCATTAACTTAGTTTTATAATCATTGCTTTATGTGATTCTTAAGTCAGATATAAGAATAAAAGAGTTATAAATAAAAGCACATTAATACTGTCTTTTATGTTTATGTGTGTATTTTAATTTTTCCATTGCTTTCTGTATGTCATGTACTATTTCAAGCCAATGAAAAATTTCAAAATATTGAATTTTCATGTGTTATGTCCTTTAAATATTTTCCCTTTCAATGTTTTTGTTTTTGTTTTTTAACACTGCAATTACCTAAAGCAATGTATATTAGTAGAAAGACTGATGGGTTTTGAATCAAAAGTCCTAACATCTATTAATGGCCTTTAATCCATTGACGAATCTCATAATCTGGATAAAGCCATTTAGTGACGATCTGGTCTTCAATTTCCTTAACCCAAAAGGAGAGAGAATAGTATCTGGAAGTATCTGACTGCTGATTTCAAATGTACTACTCTCTGAAATATAGCTCCTACCACTAAGAGAAAAGTGCGCTTATAATTACAGTGTAGCAGCTAATGTTAAAAAGGGTCAAAACCTTTATAATATTATAGACTAGTATTCCAACAACAGAGAGAAAATGACTGAGATTAAAAAAACATGAAAGCTACTTTAGATGACCTGTTGTTATTTGCAATGTGCTTTTAAAAAAATCCTTCAACTTGCAAATTTTTTCTAGGTACATTTCTAAAAGAAAAATATAACTGAAAGAATAATTTCAGGGCCTCCCTGGTGGCGCAGCGGCTAACCGCTGCGCTGTGGAGCTGTCGGCAGCGGCGACGTGAGTTCGAAGCCCCACCGGGGAGAGTCCCACTGGCGCGGCAGACCTCTCCTGCCTTGCCCACTGCTCCCTTCAGCAGTGTATTTCTGATCTGCCTGTTCTGCTATCCGCTAGGTCTCTGGTGAACCCTCTCGCTGCCCCACGCCTCTGGCCTGTACCCCAGCTTGTATGTATAAATAAAAAATAAATCTTTTTTTTAAAAAAAGAATAATTTCAATACTTTTTCCAATGTCATTACAATGTTCCTCAATTAAATTTATTTTAAAAATCTAGCTATTGCCCAGGATAGAGATTAGACTACGTGAGTGAGCCAATTATTTGAAATGAAATTGGAAAAGAAAGAAAGTGGAAAGAAGGAAAGGAGGGAGGGAGGAGAAAAGATAGACAAAAAAGAAGAAAGACTTGACTCTTCAGAGTAGATTTAATATATTGTCTCAATCTCCTGTTTCTTGGATGTAAGGTATGTGCTTCCAATCAGTTTTTTTCTGTTTTGATTTTTGGGAAGAAAATAATATTCACTTGAAAGTGATTTTGAAAAAACTGAGTATTAATTTTAAGGTGTCAGAACCACCACCATTTAGAGTGTGCAGCCCAGTGTCCCATAAAATCCATTTTGGCTGTTTTTACTGGCTTACTTTATTTTATTTTTTTTAATCTATGTGGTTTTTTAAAAAGATTTATTTATGCATACAAGCTGGGGTGTAGGCCAGAGGTGTGGAGCGGGGCGTGAGAAAGGATTCACCAGAGACAGAGTGGGGAGCAGAACAGGCAGATCAACTGAAGTATACTGCTGAGCAGAGCAGTAGGCAAGGCAGGATAAGTCTGCTGCTCCATGTGGGAATTTCCCTGGCTGGGGATCGTGCTGCAGTGGCTCTGGATAGCTTTGTAGTGCTGTGCTCAACCCGTTGCACCACCAGGGAGGCCAATTTTCTGGCTTACTTTAAAAAATAATGAAATGAGGTTGAAAATGATATCTATATACCTAGGGATAGAGATGAAATTCTGCATTGTAGACATTTAAGAATAGAATTTTAGCAGGGATACCATTTCAACCTAGACAATCAATTGTTGGTGATTCATTAAAACGAAAGTTTTGGCCTTTTGCTTCTGTATCATGTTGGAAGCACCTTCCACACAGGGTTCTGACCGTGGTATATTAAAGAAAGAACAAGTCAAAGTGCATTATCTGGGTAGCATATACTGTTATGATTTAAATTTCTACAAAGATACTCATTCTAAGGAACTTTTCCTCATTATTGAAGCAATGCAACTAGATTGACTGGACTGTAAGCTCTGTAAGTATTGCATAAGTTTCCATATGATCCTACTTTATCAAAGGTTGGCTAGCCTTTGCCTTACTCTCTTACACTTATTTAAAGCATGTTCTTTATAACCAAATAAGAATGAAATATATTTTTCTGTTCTTTCCCAAGCAAAAGACATTTAAGTTGGCTATTCTTACTTTTTTGCTTTAGCTGAAAAATTCTTGGTCCTTTTAGTAGTGCTCTGGAATCTTATTAACAAACAAAATTTGCATGTGGCCTTTATATTAGTGATAGTATCACACTGTGTACACAGGGGAACTGGAAGACTAAAAATAACTAATCTAACTTCAGTAACTGAACCAAATTGTATGTACTGAACATGCCCACACACTTAACAATCTGGGTAAGCTAATGTTTAGTCTCATAATAAATCATTGTTAAAATCCTGTTGTCTCTTTCCCCATAACCTGGTCATGGCTGCAGGGTTTTTTAAAGAGGTAGCTTGTAATCCCAATAAACAAGGCAAAGAAACTTCTTTTCATAGTGATTTCTTTGGTCAGATGCATTTTGTATTGTAACATTAATGAAATTATAACAGATTTTTTTAACAATAATGTTTCTGCCTCAGTGAGAGGTTTACTTATTTCTTATTGATAAATTCACAGAAACAGATTGAGTGTTGATTAGTTTACTAGTTCTTAAATTCTAAATCTTAAGAATAATTTATTTGTAGCTACAGCCCCTAAGTGTCCAGCTTTTTATTTATATTAGAAATAAAGCTGAAAGTGATTACTATCCCTGTCTGCTTCTAATTCCCTCTCATAAGTTCACCACCACCCCCAACTCCCCTTTCCCTCATGTTACACAACATTAAGGAGCAGAGAACATAATGTCAAAGTCTTTCTAAAGGTGGTGGGTGATGTTTACACTCTTAAGCTGCTGGCACTGACAAAGTGACTGGAGTCAAATGTAAACCATGGCATTTGTCGTTCCCAGTCAGATATATTGTGTAATGGGTAGCAATGGGCACTGTGTGAAAGGTTGCTTAGTAAGCCATGCCAGCTTTAGGATTAGTCAGCTTCTTGCTGTGAGGTGTGTGTGACCAAGATACTGGAGATCGTTGGTGATGGAAAGGCAGACAGACCAATGACGGGAAGGAAAAGGAGGAGGAACTCAACTCTTGGCAAACAGCTGAATCTTAACATAAGTATTTCATTCTCTGCACTGCAGAGACTGAGAGGCTACTTAGAAATGTCTAAATGAAAGATGTTGTTTTTTGACTTTTTATTGTTTTCCATGAAAGCTTCTCCCTCTATAACACCTCAGAAGCCAGTGCAATTTCTTGTCATAAATTTTAATTTATAGTGAGGCAAAACATGCTTTGTGGGAAAATCTTATTTTTCTTTTTCTAATAAAAGGTTTATTTAAAATTCTGTAACCAGGGCCTCCCTGGTGATGCAAGAGGTTAAGTCTCAGCACTATGAATTACCCACAACCACTGCAGCATGAGTTCAATCCCCAGCCAGGGAGCTTCCCACATAAAGCAGCAGACCTCTCCTGCCTCATTTGCTGCTCCCCTTAGCAGTGTACTTCAGAAGATCTGCCTGTTGTGCTCCCTACTCTGTCTATGCTGAATCATCTCACCAACCTCCGCCTCTGGCCTACACCCCAGTTCTTGTATGCATAAATAAATAAATCTTAAAAAAAAATACTGTAACCATACCAAAAAAAATAATAATAAAAAGCAAGAGAGAAAATATTCATAATCTCTTCTGCTACAAAGAATCATAATGTCAGAGAACCATACATTCTTATTCTTTGATTTGCTTACATGGTTGTAATTGTGTTATAAGTTAACAGTTATAAGACATGATTTTTTTTGTACTTTATCAGAATCTTTTCCCCGTCATAATACTACATAACTATATTTTAGATAACTGAATAATATTCCATTCAGCATATAGTTAAACCAATGTTCACTTTAACCATTCCAACAATCTGCTTTCATTTCATACTATTGTTACTATAAATAACACCAACATGAGCATGGATATTTTAGAATAAATGATTTTTACATTAAAGTGATTCATATCAAGTATAAATCATTTTAGATTTATTTTATTTTTTTTTATTTATACATACAAGCTGGGGCACAGGCCAGAGGTGTGGGGCGGCGAGAGGGTCCACCAGAGACAGAGTGGGGAGCAGAACAGGCAGATCAGAAATACACTGCTGAGGGGAGCAGCGGGCGAGGCAGGAGAAGTCTGCCGCACCATGTGGGATTCTCACCCACTGGGCATCGAACTCGCATCGCATCGCATCGCTGCTGCCGACAGCTCCACAAAGCAGCGCTTAACTGCTGCGCCACCAGGGATGCCCAAGTATAAATCATTTTATGCTGTATGAAGCATTTATGAACAGCTTAAAGATTAATTATAAAATGAACAGCTGAGTATTCACTTCCAACGTAAGAAATAAAACATTACCTCTTAGAAACCCTCTCGTGTGCCTCTCTGGGCACATCCTGCTCTCTTCCTCCTCTTAGAAAAAAACAGTAGCCTAAACATTTTATTACATGATTTTTTCCCTTATTTTATATTTTCCCTTATATCTTAGGATCTTAGGATAGATTCTAGGAGAATTTAATAATTAAGGTAAATTTGTTGTATATTAATCAAGGCTATCTTCTGATGTTTGTGGAAATACATTTCTCCTTTAGAAATGGTCAGGTTTGACACACCCAAGTAGGCAGGGTGGACCCACAGACCTGAGAAAAACTTGCCTAATAAGGAGGTGCACTCTGTGACAGTTTTCTGCAAGAGAACAACAAATTTAATTACTCATACAAGGAGTGTTACAATGACATGAAAAGTCATTATTAAAGACAGTAAGGAAAATGAGGTATGTATATGTCATCCTGTACTAAGGAGAAGGTGCCATGGATCTGGGATTTCAAAGGCAACATACCAGCAATTCTTTTAATTACAGAAACACAGTACCCTAGCTGGTAGACTGCAAATGTTTCAAGATGCTCCAGAATTGGAAGACTGGTGGTTTTAAATTTTATATACAAAGCAAATTCTTTGAACCTCTTCCTATCAAGAGCTGGATTCTAATCCCCCTTCTTTGTAATATGGGCTGGCCTTGGTGATTTACCTCCGTGGAATGGAGTGTGCCATACCATGTGGCAGATTGATGGTGTATGACTTCTAAAACTAGGTTTAAAAAGGGCACTGCAGCTTCTGCATGGTTCTTTACAGAGACATTTGTCCTCAGAACTCAGCTACCATGCTGAAGAAACCCAGTGTATGTAAGTGCCTATGTATGTGTTCTGGCCAACAGCCCTGTTGAGTTCTCAGCTGACAAGCAACACCAACTGCATTTGTCACTAGACATATGAGAGAAATCTTTGACAGGACAGTATCCAGTCACCATTTGACTTCAGTTGCATGACAGAGCCCAGCAACCCCCAGAACTATCAGATATAATAATAGTAGTAATGGTAGCACTAACAATAAGTAATTGTGGTTTTATGCCACAAATTTTGGGGAGATTTGGTTGGCAGAAATACAGAACTCAAACTTCTTGATTGTTTCTTCCTGCAGTTGCCATTAATTAATTTAATAACTATTTATAGTGTCCCTTTTCTGTGCCTGGCCAGTCCTACTGTGTTTCTCTTCCCTTCCCTAATACCAGTGAAAAGTTCTGTGACCCAAGAATAGAATCAGTCCTCAAACTAAAATAAAAATAAAATGACACAAAAATATAATAATAATCTAGTCCCTGCGGTGTCCCTGGGCTCACAATTATTGAGGAACTCAGACGTGAGCCTCACTCTAGGGGTCCCTTTGGTGAATCATTTCTGGGGCTGCTGAGGCACTGTGCCACACATAATGGTGTATCTCTAGACACACAAGAATGCAATCTGATTGAGAGCCTGAGCTGAGCTAATTGAAATGGTGACAGGCTCAAGGTGTTGACAATGACTTCGGGTGGGAACTGAAGCTCTTATGACTTATTGTGTCTACACTGACTGCTACAGGAAATGGGGAAGGAATAGACACGTAAGAGAAGGAAGAAGAGTTGAAGAATTTATGACAACAGGAAGAGGGAGAAGAGGAAGAAGAAGCCTACAGGAAGAGGATAAAGAAGGAGTTAGAATATCAAAAGGAAATAGAAAGAAATTGCTATATTTTAAAACACGCAAATGTTGAAAGAGAAGCTCTTAGTAAAGGAGATTTAAAAGACATTTAGCACTTATGTGTCAAGCATGCTTTAACTATGATCTAACTAATTATAATTTCAATCTAATCCACACCCTTAAGAAATAGGTACTATTATTATCTGCATCCCATTTTGCTGATAGGAAAACTCAGTACAGAAAAGTTAGGCAATTTGTCTGAGTGAGTGGTAGAGCTGGGAATGAATTTGAACCCATATCGCTCCAGAATCTGCTGTTAATGACTAAATGATCCTCATCATATGCTATGTTTTGAGGCTGAGACATAATTGTTCTTTCACAAAAGAAAGAGAAGATAAGAAAAAGAAAGGGGTAGAGGTAAGCAAAGATGAGCGAAAGAACAAAGACCATAAAATCAGAGATAAGAAAAAAAAAAATTGTAGGACATGATGTCCTATGCATGCACACATATTATTTTGAGGAAATAAAATAATTTTCAAACTCACTGGCTTCCTGAAATGGCTGATTAGTTTTTTGTTGTTTTTTAGTCACTTTTTAGTTACTTTTTGTAGTGTATTTTAATTTTTTTTAAACTTTTGTATTTATTTTTTGTAGGATGTTTGCTGTTACTATTTCTTTTTCGGAATACTGTTTATAACAAGGGTGATGAGAAAGTTGTTCCTTGGGACAGGAAATAAGTCCTGAATTCCCTAATCCAAAATTTAACATTTGGGAATATTGTGAGGGGCTATATTGGTCAGGAGACATAAGAAAGGAGCTCATTAGGGGAATTTCAGTGTGTATATAAGACTCAGCCCCTATGTATACTTAGAAGAATGGGCTATCTAGACTTAAATAATAAAGATAGTAATGTGAGGCCTCCAGATGAGAGCCCCCACACTGAGGTTTGCACAGATGATTGACCAGCAATCTGTGTTCACAATCTTATACATCCTGCAAAGGGAAGACACGGAAAATCTCAAGGTGGAAGTAGGCCCATTCCTGCACATCCTGGAGAAAACTTGCTAAAGACCGTGGAACTTGCCACTCCTCCCAGCAAAATCAGAAAACTGTACCCCTATCTGAACCTCATGCCTCTATCTGACCCTTAGCCTTGCGGATTTTTAACAGCAAATGGACCCTATTTGCTGTTGCCCTGACCATGGAACTTCACCAGCCCAAGGAACCTAAGGAGTGGTTTGTGCAGCAGGTGCTCAGAGGTTACTCTGACCAGCTCTGTCCACTGGAAAGAGCACTGGATGCCTGACCCTAAGCTTGGTAATTCTGATACACACTCAGGTTTGAATCAGGCTGGATCGTACCTATTTGGTATATCTGATATTTTGTCAGAAACTTCTTTTAACTTTATTAAAAGCTCTTCCTTACCCATCCCCCGGTTCCACAGGTGAGTCATTAAACTCAGTGGCCAGCAGACAGGGCAAGTGGCCCAATCTCATCAGTTATGAGAAACTTGGCTGCCTGCCTTGATATACAAAGCAAACCAGCAGATATCGTTTTAATTTCTTCACAGTCCGTTAGGTAATATATAATACTTTTCAACTGATTGAATTTAAAGTAACATGCCCATAGCCTTCTTATTTAGCTGATCTCTCCTATGGTGATTGTGTATCACTAAAAAATATCTTCACTACATATTCATGCTAGTAGATTCCTTTACTATTATCTTGATTTTGTGTAACCAGTAATTATCATTTGAGTCATAAGTAATCTCAGATAACTAATTCATGAACTTATGACTAAGTTTCTTTTGTTAATAGTCTTAGATTCTACTGAAATAGAACTTGTAGAAAAGGGAGAGGAGCACATTTGGTTGGGGAAAATATTACTACTAGGCACATACTTCTTAAACCTGTTTAGCCTGATTTTAATGTATTTTTGTTTGGTCAAGGCTGGATAAGAGACTATATAACGGCTGTACTAATTTTCTGAGTGAGAGAAGTTCCTTGATTTGCTACTTAGTTTCTTAAATAGCTTTTGTTAATCTAGCTTTTTTGATGTTCTCTATGAACATTCTATCACCACTCAATAATTATTTGTGACTAGTTTTGGATCCAGCTGTTTAAGAAGGAATGTCTGAGAAGGAAATTGGGCCAAATTTATTCTAAGGGTGAAACTGAATAGGAGTTGATCTTAAGCACGAAGCCAAAATGAAATCAGACACAGAAAATATACAAGGTGATTATGAAATTTGTTTCTAAATTAAATATAAATCTGCAGCAAGCTGCATCTCTTTTCAGAGTCATCACAAGGCCAGCTGGCAGCCTTTGTAGTGCCTTGCAATTTCAGCTGTGTTCCTTCTTGATTCAAATAATCCAAGAATACTTTTCTTGAAAGCCATGAAAATAGGACAACAGAATAAGTTATCAACAACAACAGTGGCAGCACTCCACTTTTCTCTGGTTACTTATTATTTCATTGTTATTGTTATTTTTAAAAATTAAAAATCTTCACTAGAAAGTTTATTTCATATGTTCTCATACCAGAATAAATCTGTTTCAGAGGATGCTACAAGACTTTCTGCCAAGCTACTTTTGAATGCAGTTTAAACTGGAAAGGAGCCTTCATTGGGATGATGGCCAAGAAGTTAGTCAGTTGTAGATGTAGCTTGAAAGGTCATTGACTCACTTGAAGAATGCCGGCAGCCTCAACATTTGCTATAAATTCCTCTCGTTAGTCAATTGTTTTCGAATTTCTTCCCCACTGGGAAGACCAAGAATGTCTCTTGCCTGAGTGTACCATTCTCAGCTGATCTTTCTTTCCTTGAGATGTTAGGAATGATGCCCTGCAGTATCCTCCGTGAGTCACAGGTCAGGCGGCATGAAATCTCCCAAGCTCTTTGCATAGTCTCCACCCTGTATTTCTGTGACTCAGTCCACACTCTCAAGAAGGCATAACCAGCAAGCCTGAAAAATACCTAGCGCTCAGATCCTTTCACAAGAGGGAATCTCAGATAATCTGTCCAGGAGGGGAACTAACCATCCTGGTTAGTTCTGGTTTACTCACTAGTGAGACATTTCCCAAGACACAGATCGTCTAGTATTGAAACTGGGAACCTAGGCAAACTGAGATAGTTAGTCATACTGTGCTCAATTATTTTGTAGAGAAATAAAAACACCAAGGCCAGGAGGTGACTGCCTAACAAAATTAGTCAGTGGCACATACAGAACTAGTATCCAGATTCATTGGTGCTAGAGTTCAGGGCTCTTTCTCTGCTGGAACTTCCTTATATTTCCATAGTTCATTGCATACAGTAAGTGCTTAAGTTTCTGTTGTGGTTGTTTTAATTCTTGCCAATTTTCTCCCCTGGATACTGAGTTTTTAAGATTGCACAGATTGCTAGGGATCAATGCTTGTCATAGATATAATCATTCCTAATTAGCAATGGATCTTATTCAAGGTCATCATAAATCAATGGCAAAACCAGGCCTGTACTTCTAAACTTTGAACAAAACCGAGTAAATGAAAGGGAGGAAGCTTAGTGAGCAAAAATAGAAGCAGTTAAGAAAACACATTTTTGCACAATGATGAAGAGACCTATGTGTATAGGTTGGCTGAGCAACACTGCAGCAGGGGGCACTAAGAAATACAATATGGTGTAATACCAGAGAAGGATGTTTTATTTTGCAGTCCTTAGAGAAAGACTATAGAAGAAAGAAAAACACCATTCTGACAAGAGAATAAAGGTAGCCATGGAGATGCACATACACAGACACACACATGTGGTAATCACCATGTGATGAAAAATTAAATCACCTGACATTCATGGTTATGTTTTCCAGGGACTTCAAAGGACCCCAAAGCCCAGCAGTATTCATTGTCCTTCTAGATCTGAGATCTGTCTTGTTTTTCTTGCCAATTTCCTCCCCTGGAAACTGAGTTTTTAATAAAGTAGTATAAGTTATTTGGGATCATGATTTGTTGTACCTAGATCTTTGTGATGACTTAAACACATTTATAGTACATTCAATGCTATAGTCTCACCTATAAGAGGCACTGGTGTTATCCGTGAGGGAACAGAGAAAGCATGAGGAATTTGACTTGCTGAGGATTGATGTGAGGAATGACTTTAGGAAACACAGGTCCAGGAACTATGTGCTTTATTGTGGCCATCTTCAGCAACTCACTTTGTGGGACCAATGTGTGGCATCTGATTTGCTTTATCTGCAATGGAGCCCAAGGAAGTGGAAAAGGAACAGCATCAACAAAATGGAAGTGACTAAGGTGTTTTGACCCATTAAGTTGGGTGTTACTCTCAAAATGGAAACCAGGAACCTATTTTTCTATTCCACCACACCTTTTCCTGCTGGTGATCAGAGACAGAGTTACCTGTTCTTCTGACTAATCCCTGAAAACTCAGAGGCCGAGGCTGACCTACTTTGCAAATACCTGTTATGGTGCTGATCAGCAAACTTTCTGAAGGCAAGCAGCCATGTGGTCTCAGTGCTCTTCTATGGGTTGAAGACCAGACTGGATGGTGCTCCTCAAAAGAATGGACTTGTGACCACCCATCAAAGCAAGAAGAGGGTGAGAAACAAGTGCTGGGGAAAAAATGCATATTTTTGGACATTATGCCAGACATTCTGAATCAACTTTTTTTGAAAATAAAACATTTAAATTTAGAAGTTTTAGATTGTTAGATTTTTCCTTAGTTTAACCCAATGCCCTTTTTCTGTTTCAGAATCCCACCCAACATACCTTATTACATTTAGTCATCATATCTCCGTAGGCCCCTTTTGGTTGTGACAGTTTTTACAATCTTTGTTTTTAATCATCCTGCCAGTTTTGGAGAATAGTAAGCAAGTGTTTTAGTTTGGGTTTGTCTGATGTTTTTTCTCCTCATTAGATTGGGTTATGGGATTTGGGGAAGACCACGAAGGTAAAGTGCCATTTTCATCACATCATATCATGGGGATATATTATCAATATTGACTCATTGCTATTGATGTTAATCTTGATCACATGACTGAGATAGTGTTTACCAAGTTTCTCCAATGTAAAATTATTTATTTTTCCTCCCCTTTTCTTTGAAAGGAACTAATACCCCATACTTAAGGGGTAGAGAATTAAGTTACAACTACTGGAGGATGGAATAGCTACATAATTTGAGATTCTTCTGTATGGGGGATTTGTCCATTTCCACCTATTAATCATTTATATCAGTATAGATTTACGGCTAGTTTACACTTTGACATATCCCTATTTTTTTCCTCTTAGCACTTCCTTTCTGGCTTTTTTTTTGGGGGGGGAGGATGGAAGAGGGCACTTGTTTTTTCCTGTTTTTTTCCAGGTACACTACAATATAAGTGGTTATTGACAAAGAAGAATTTCCCAAGCTTGTGAGATCTTGAGTCACATGAGCACTAGTTAAAAATAAGTCTTAGACTCCTCTGGAGATTCTGATTCAGTAGTTCTAGGGTGAACCCCAAGGATCTGGATTTTAAAACGAATATCCACAGATGATTTAATCAGGCATATTTGGTAAACACAGCATTAAGGTCATTTGACTTAAGACTTTTGAGTGAGGTTTAATTTAGATAGACAA
This sequence comes from Scalopus aquaticus, assembly GCA_004024925.1. Taxonomy (NCBI): domain Eukaryota; kingdom Metazoa; phylum Chordata; class Mammalia; order Eulipotyphla; family Talpidae; genus Scalopus; species Scalopus aquaticus. The sequence goes on along the minus strand of PVIJ01002144.1, from coordinate 36,955 downwards.
TCCATAGTATTAGAATAATGCTTTTCGGTTGGGGTTCCAAGTATTTTCAAGTGCACTAGCTTAGAATGAAATAGAATTGTTCTAAATGGTTTGGGCAAGTGTTTGCTCAGAGACAGGATATAAGGTGATTTCTAGAAGTTCCAACATTATGTTAAGGATGGCTAAGGAGACTTCATATTGTAGAAAATTTTAAATAAATTTGTAAAAATTTCTACAATATTGAGAAATCAGAATGGACATTTTAATAATGAAAAGACAAAGCACTGCAACGAAAAATGTAGTAAATAGCAGAGTAACAGTATAGCTGACTGGAGAATACGAAGTGCCTGGTCTAATCACTTCTCATTTGATATTGACTCATAACAGGTCTGTTGACCACTGCAACAAAAGCATTTCCACAGTTTAGAAAATTTTTAAGAAGCTTTTGTGTTTAAACGAAGGTCTAGATGGTATATTTTTAGCACCCAGTATTCTAAGGAAAGAAATTGCAAGACCAGTCACTGGCAATTCAGGGAACTGTGAGCACTCCTTTAGCATTTGATTATAAAATACCAAGCTCAAAGCTTTCTTTGGCAGTATCAGAAATAGGTAACCAATAGAAACAAACTAAGGCTCAGCAGAGAGCCTTAGTTTTGGTGCATATGCCCATTTTTTTCTTGAGGCATGATGCTTCTTTCTTTAGCACTTGAGTATGTCTGTTTAAATGCTAAAATGTTCCCTTAGAGAGTAAAGTCTGTTTTATACAAATAAGATTTTGTTTCAATGCTCCATGAATAAAAATCTGTTATATCTACTGTTATTTTTTAAGTCCATAATCAGTTTTTAAGCATTGGGTTAAATGAGACTCAACTAGTAGTTTTAGCTGTTTCTTCTCTTAAAAAATATAAAGGTCAAAGGCCTCCCTGGTGGAGCAAGGGGTTAAGTCTCAGCACTATGAAGCTATCCACAGCCACTGCAGCACGAGTTCAATACCGGGCCAGGGAGATTCCCACATGGCATAGCTGACCTCTTCTAGCTCGCCCACTGCTCCCCTCAGTAGTGTATTTCAGTAGATCTGCCTGTTCTGCTCCCCACTCTGTCTCTGAATTCTTTCACCTGCCCACACCTCTGGCCTACACCCCAGCTCTTGTATGCGTGTGTGTGTGTGTGTGTGTGTATGTAAAATATATAAAGGTCGACTACTATTGTACTACTTTGTTTCTCCCAAGTTGCCAAAGTATTTAATTTATAGTTACAAAGCTAAAGTCCACTTGCTTTACACAGCTAGAAACTTACCGAAATAAAATACAAAGAATTTAAATGTATTTTTCAGTTTTAACTACTTACCTTTAAACAAATCAATACTTACATGAATGTATTAATCGTATAATCCCATAAAAACTGTAGTGGGCACAATAAAAAAAAACGCTACTGTATTAGCTAGGGGCCTTTTGGTGGTAATTTGGAGAAAAGTAACTGAAAATACCTTTTGCAAGGAATCAAGGCTTCTGAAGAAACCTGGAGCACTGATCTAACAGGGTGGTCCCCAGGGAAAGGGGAGGTTCCAGGTTCCCTACCCCAACCAAGAAAGGGTGGAGCTGAGCAGGGAGGAGAAGAAGCTGGAGAGGATACTGGAGGAAGGAAGAGTGATGGAGAGCCAGAAGACCTAGAGGAGGCACATGGAGCAGACAGACGTGAAGAAACTGCACTTGCTTCTTGGTCTTGGACTGGTTGAAACAGATGCGGGTAAGAGACCTGTGGGGAGGTTAACAATGGCAGCTTTTATCTTGATTTTGCCCCTTCTGCCCCTTTCCTATGTGTCACAGCAGGAGGTGCCTTAGACTTATGGAAGGCTTTGGGCCTCAGTGGCCCTGCTTTGCTTGGACCAACCCTGTTTGGCTGGGCATTTATTACAAGGGGGTGGGTAAAATTGGGTGCTTGATTTGGAAACTATTTCATCTATTCTTTCCCTTCTCTTTATTGCACACTAACTGTATTAAGATTCCTTTCCATTTGTTTTATGCACTACAGTATGTTTTGTCTTGATGTGGCAGATGGTAGAACCTATTTAAATTGGGCAGGTTAAGGGATCCTGGGGTGCTCCTCATCCTGCCCAATAACACTGAGAGAAAAACTATACTTTAATGGAATCAGAATAACCAGAGTAATTTTTTCTTCAACATGGACCCCTAGAGGGGTTCAAATTCCAGCAGTTAAGCCTTAATCTACTTACCAGTAAGAATATAATTACTAATTCAATTTTGAGTTAAACAGGGATTCATTAAAAAGAAAAAAAAATAGGTTAGTACACAATGCAAAGTTCCAAATTCCATGACATTGGACACATTTTTCTTAACTATTGACGTTCATATAGCAAGTGTAATGCAAATAATTTGGGACACCATACCACTGTGATTAGTAAAATACTTAATGTTTAAGAATAACAAACTAAATGAAACAATAAAAACAGACAAAATACAAGACCCAAAATCAAGTAAATATATTCCAAATACAGTGGAATACTATTTAGTTATAAAAAAGATGAAGCCTTACCATTTGTGGCAACATGGATGCACAATGAGGGGATTAAGCTAAGTGAAATAATTCAGAAAAACAAATCTATATGATTTCACTAATCTATGTAATGCAAAGATAAAGTAAATGAACAAAAGAACAAACAAAAGAAATCCGTAGACTGACGACAGAATGGTGGTTACTAAATGGGATGAGTGTGGAGAGAACAGGAAAAGGGAGGCTGATTGATTGTTAGAAGAAGGTGATGGATGGTGACTAAACATTTAGTGATAGGCATGGTGTCACATACACAGTTGCTGACATGAGAAACTGGACCCCTGAAACTACACTATAGTGTGGTAATCTCAATAAAAAAATAAAATTCTAAGGACCCAGTCCATCATTTGCCTTGGCAAAGAAGGAAATATCTAAGCTAAAATCCATCCTACCAGTGCAATTCAACAGTGACTAAATACCTAGAATGTATAAAGCACCACTAGAACAGATTAGGTAGCAGTTAGATTTGTTTGGCATAAGAGGGAGGGAAGAAGTGTAAGGAAATTGCCAAGAGAAAGTAACATTTTAAACCAGGCCTAAAAGAAGTGGGGGTCTTCATACAGCACAAAGGAGAGAAGGGCATTCAGGTGAAGAAAAAGTAAGAATATACCCAAACTCACAAGACAATTTGAGACCAGGGAATCTGAACCACTGCAAAGAATGCTCCAAAGAAAGAGGTCCTCTCAGACAAAAGACGACGTTAACAGAGAAAGGATATAATTTGCTTCAGAGAACTGATTTTCTGAAATCTATAAGACTCACCAGCCAGCCTTTGTGGGTAAATTAATTTCAATTACAAGAATGATAAAGAAAATTAGCTTTATTTATGTAAATTAGAAAAAGTGTAGTGTTAGAATTTGTCAAATGTTTTCATTTTCAACAATTTACAAGAGTATATATATGTGTTTATATATACATATATATACATACAAAGATAATAAAATAGAGAACATCACATTGCTCCTGCTTAACTCCAAGTGTTTTCTCAATTCCGAACATGCCCCATTACTTTGGTTTTTAATTTTTAACAGGGAAATGCTTTGTTTTGACATAGTACTTGATTCAGAGTATAACAGTGAAGTGGGGGAAGAGTTAATGAACAGTTAAAAAATATTTTTCAATCAATGAGACTTTAACTTTAGATTTGAAACTTTTTTCTATATTAAAATGTTTTAAGTTAAAAAAGATTTATATTCACTGATGATCTAAGTTTGTACTAAATTTGATATTTATATAAACTCATAATAGACCTAAATATAGATATGAATCTACATTGAACTCATCAGTATGTTTGCCATAAAGGAAAATGAACAAAACTATTAGGAACAGAAGTAACAGAAAATCCATTGAAAAATTGAAGTAGCGATGTCCTTTTCTATATAAAATGAGTAGAATTTCAAATTTTCTGAATCCAATACAAATGAAATCATGGTGAAAAGTCATATTTAGAGATACCACAGCTTATAACACACTGTAGGGCCATAACTGACCTGTTCCATTATGTACTGGATAATTTAAACCAAGTTTCCTAAATAGCTTTCCAATCATTAATGTTGTTTGACATATCCAAGGAAGTTTAATACAATTACTGAATAAAGCAGAATTTTAAATTACAATTGAGGTACAATATAAAATCAGATGAGTTATACTAGAGTCATCTCTATCTGCTGTAGTATTAATACCGTGTGTATAGGCTGTGAGAAATCCATTTCATTTTTGAAGCAGTATATTTAGTGATTCAGTTTTTTAGCACTTTCTTGAAATTTCTGGCAAGAATTCTGACAGATCTCTGTGTTTTTATTAAATGGAACTCACAAAACTTTGTTTTATATTACTTTGAAATGTTATAGCTATTTAAGTTAAAACAATCAACCAGACCTCCAAGTGCACTTGTATCTGAAATGTTACTTTTGTTCCCAAAGAGAAGGACATGAACAAGTAGTTTATTAAGGTGCTTACTATTAAAAAAAAAATTAGAGGAAATTGGTCTTTAATTGGATGCTTGAATTCTTTCCAGGGTTCTTAGTATGTTTAGATGTTGGTATCTTTACTTTGACACTCTCTTGATTTCCCTTTATAGCAGCCTCAAGGCGAGCTTTCAGGGCTGGAGAAGAAGCCATTACGCTTTTAAAAACGGATGAATACTGAGGCCCAATCTGCATAAGATTTTGCAAAGCAAAATCATGTAAATTTCTCATTATGGAAGTTGCTGATCCCAGAGTATTCTCATCCAAAAGGAAGGAAATGAGGATGGGCAGAAGACAGGCCACCAGCTGAGCACCTGGAAAGTAAACAAATGATGTAAGTCCTAGGTTTAAGGATGTAAATGTTCATGAAACAAGAGTTGTAAATGCATCTTATCTGTACACATTTCCCCCCACTTAAAGGGAAAAGTTTTTCCAATCTCTTCTTCCAAATTAATACTAAGTATCAATACCTGGGGTTCACATAACACCTGCCTTTCAATGAATGTGATAACATAATGTTAAGTGACTAATTGTTTGACATTTTAAATAGCATTAAATTTCTGATTTTGGACAGATTCTGATTTAGCATAAAATAGTGCTAACACTTACGATGCTGTTCTTCTGCAATCGCTACCAATGCTTCCAAGACTTTTATGCCTTCTTGAAATATCTGAAGCTCAGCAGTGTCTTCAGGTTTCCTCTTGTCTATTTCCTGCAGTTTTTCCACAATAGAAGATACTAAAGAGTGAATGTATGGGTAGGAAACAGCTGGATTTGGGTACTGAAAAATGGAAAGGAGGAGCTGATAGGTCTTGATTTGTACCTAAATCAGAGAAGAGACAAACACAGTATAAACTATAAATATAAATTTACACTTATATTTAAATGTGAGTTTTAATGTACACCATAAAAGAATAAAAAATGGGGCCTCCCCAGTGGCGCAGTGGTTGGGGGCTGCGCTGTGGAGCTGTCGGCAGCGGCGACGCGAGTTCGACGCCCGGCCGGGGAGAATCCCACATGGCGCGGCGGACATCTCCTGCCTCGCCCGCTGTTCCCCTCAGCAGTGTATTTCTGATCTGCCTGTTCTGCTCCCCGCTCTGTCTCTGGTGAACTCTCTCGCCGTCCCACGCCTCTGGCCTGTACCCCAGCTTGTATGTATAAATAAATAAAATCTTAAAAAAAAATAAAAAATGTAAGTTTTATAAAAGATCCTTAAAAAGTACTTAAGTTTGTTTTTAATTTACCTTTAATTCTGGAAGTCTAAGTGTTAACAGGTATTCAAACTTGAATGCTAACACTCATAATAATGTAGAGTGGGAAAAGGCATGTGGATGCCATAGGGAAGATGGCTAATTTTTTATTTCTCAGGTTCTCATTTCCCCCTTCATATATCCCTCGATAATGTAAATATCTGATTTCAAGTATCTCTCTGTTAAAGACACTTACCATAGGGTCTTTTATTTCAAGAGCAGCCTTAAATTTCTCTATACAGCGCTTCTGAATGCAAGGGATAGTAGTTACTTCTGGACTGGCAGACAACATAAAGACTGTGATAGCAGTAAGCAGACTCACTTCGTCAAGTTCCTGGTATGTTTTATCTGTTAAGAAGAAATGATCTCTATTCATCACCATTCACCACCATCCTATTCTTTCCCCCCAAATCCACAATCTCATACTGTTCTGCTTGCTGTCCCCAAATGTACCATACTGTTTAGCTTTCCAAGTGCACCTTGAGATTTGCAAGGTGCCTAGAACCATTTCTATAATGTGTCCATATGGAGAATGCTTTCTAATTCTTTGAGAAATTGATTCTGAGGAGACTTTTGTTGTAGATATTGAGATCCCTTTTGTGGGGCAAGGCCAGCAACTTCAGGATTGGCCTTGGCTATGAGTTGCCTTGACTGAGATCACATCCTTCCTAGGGCAGCCCACATCTGAGGCAGAGTATAAAGGAAAGTCATTTCTGTCCTAAGTGAGACACACTGACGGGTACTCTCCAGAGCTCTCCTGACAGATTTACTGAGTTCTATTGCGGGCCCACAATATAGTCTGAACTTTGTTCAATATTATTTTCCTCTATTTGTTTCACAGATGTTCCTCAAAAAAACTCTTGCTCCTTAAATTCCATTTCTGTATGAGCTTCTAGAGTACCCTACCTGTGACATTACCTGATTCATTTGAACAGAGATGATTACTCTCATTTTTGCCAGTTAGTCTCTCTTGTACAAGAAATGCAATGATAATTAAGATATTACTATTGCCTTCAAGGTGCTCCTTGTGGAACTAATCATACCCTATGGTGATTTATAGGCATGAGAATCCACTAGACTTCCAGTTTGGACACAAAGCAGATATAACTGTATTCAGATAAAACCTTTTTACCATATGTAATCAAATATGATAAATTACAACATTTATAAACAGAACAAGGAAGGTAAGGGTAATCTGTAATATGTCTAAAGACTTTATACAATCACTATAATTTAACACTGAAAATGAAAATTACACTTTAAAAAGAGAAAAACGAAGTTTAATGGATACGGTACATTATATCAGCTATCATTTATTGATATGTCAGGTAGTAAGCAATATGCTTTTCATATGTTAGTGCTCTAATAATTTTCTGCAGCATAATATCCTTATTCTGTTAATGAGAAAACTAAGGCTCAGAGAAATTGGGTAATTTGGGTAGTCAGTTAGCTAGTAAGTGTTGGAGTGAGGATATAAACCAGGTTTTATTTTATACTTTTGTCATGCTTATGCACTTTTATTATACTGTGTTACTACAAAGTTCTGTCAACTATTCATAGGTCATACTGTATTTTAAAATTAACACATTACACTTGTAGGTCTCTCACTATCAACATTCTAGCCACAGTTAGCTAACTGTCTTAATGGTTAAAGATACTAAAATGAGAACATAGATTTTTTTTTAATCAACTCACACACATATATGTAGTAACTATGGTCTCTACCGGGTGAAAGTAGCAAAGATGATCAAGTAAATAGCTTATTCTCACAAACTGTTCCTCCTGGTTTTTAAAACAAACTGAGCATCTGCTTCCAAAGAGTTTTAGTTACCTGAATCCCAACAGTCAAGAACTGTTGTTAAAGCACTGCGGAGAAGATCAGTCCAAGCACTATGGCTCTTTTCTGCTCGGGCCATAGGAGAAGATAATATTCCTTTCAGAGCTTGCAGGGAAGCTGCAACCGTTGAAGATAACTGGCCCCCTGGTAACCTCACAGCAGTTTCTCTGAGGACCCCAATTGTGAGGTACAAAATAGTAGGGAGAACTGAGATGCTTCCTGTAAGATACATTTTTAAAAACAGTCTATTTCAGTCTCTATATATTTCCTAAGAAGAAATCAATGAACAGACTTGGCACAGATTTCTAGCTCTTAAGATTATTTTTCATAAAAGAATATAAATTACTTTAAGTAACTTCTTGTTTTATTTGGTTGTTGAAAAATTATGAATTTATTTTCTTAGTGTGGTAAAATATATGCAACATATTTACCATTTTAAAGTATGTAATTCAGTGGCAATAAGTACATTCATGATGTTGTGCAACCATCACACTCTCCATTTGAAGTTATTTTATGTTAAAGTGTTTTCAAAGAATTTGTAGTGATCCTCTCAATACAAAATATTAAAGTTTTCAAGATCAACAAGGAGTGGAAAAGTCAGTTATGTTTAAAATGAAAGGGAAGAGACTAAAGCTAATGTGTTCAAGCAACAAACTCATATGGCATATCTTTACCCTGCTAGTCATTTTTTCTATCTTGCTTAGTATAAGGCAGTGTATGTGAACAAGGAATATAGGTTTTAATTTAAACTGAAACTTAGTCCTAAAATAAGATAGCATATAAAATGGTGGAGACACCTGTAAACAAAAAAGTGCTTACCAATTAAGTGCTTATCTATTAAGTACTGAGTACCATTTATATGCTAGGTAAGATTTTCTAGAGATGACTAAGTCTCTCTCTCTCTCTCTCTCTATATATATATATATACACGTCTTCTTTATATATAATTACATATATCTCTACACAACACAGAAACTACATATCTACACATAGAAGCTACACACATACACAACTCAATATGAGCTAGAGTTTTTAGGGGAAGTCTTCATAGGTTTGAAGATGAATTTCAAAGAAAGGCAAAATTTTAAAAAGGAGGGAAGGAATGGAGTCATTTCAGATCAAGTAATGCTATAGATAATAGTACAGAACAAGGGTGAGCACAAAGCATCCTAAGGCTAACATTCATACAGAAGGAACGAGGAGGAGGCAATGACTTAGAGCCTTAAATGCTATGGAGAGCCTTTACTATATTAAAAGTGTGGACCTGATTACAAACAGAACTGGATGTAATCACAAACTTCTGTCATCACTGAGGCAGGGAAAGTTCAATAGATACTCTAGGGTAAATGAAAGAGTCGTCAAGGTTTTCCACCCTCTCATGAAGGATAGACCTCTGCAGGCCTACTCGCATGCCTGACAAGGGGCACCCAAAGTAGGGTGTGGGCCTGTGTGAGTGGGTACACCTGAGCCAGAAACTGGGCTTATATACAGAAGCAGCAACAGCAGGCAGGAGAGAACAGAACATGGAGCATAGGACCATTTGGGGTACAGCAGAGAGCCTAGAAAGAGTGAAGATTCACCAGCTCCACTGCCTGCCCTGTACCTGGCTGCCTCTCTATAAGAGACCATTAAAAGCCTAAAAAGCCGGGGCCTCCGTGGTGGTGCAGTGGTTGAGCGCTGCGCTGTGGAGCTGTCGGCAGCGTGCAGTGCGAGTTCGATACCCAGCCAGGGAGATTCCCACATGGTGCAGCAGACCTCTCCTGCCTCACCCGCTGCTCCCCTCAGCAGTGTATTTCTGATCTGCCTGTTCTGCTCCCCACTTTGTCTCTGGTGAACCCTCTTGCTGCTCCACGCCTCTGGCCTGTACCCCAGCTTGTATGTGTAAATAAATAAATCTTAAAAAAAAAAAAAAAAGCCTAAAAAGCCACCAAGGGCTCAACAACACCCTCCCTTTAGACCCATCTGCGTAGCTCCATGGAGAACCTGCGCTCCTGGTGTCTTCTTGTCCCTACAGATACTGTATACCAAAAATGTGTAAGAACTAATAGCTTTTACTGAGTGGTTTAAAACACTGTCAATCATACAAGAGCATATCTGTGTATAGTAATGCTCTCTGTATATATACTTTCATCTTCTTAGTAAAACAAATCATTAGAATGTAATGTTAATCATAGAGGATTAAAAAGAATACCTACCTAAACCTTTCGGTCAGCATTAATTTAATGAGAAAAGGATTATCAACCATTATCTCCACTACCTAATCAAACCATTTCTCTTCTTCCAGGTCAATTAAAGCAATCACATTCCACAACATACCTTCAGGAGAACAGACAGCAGGAAGTTCAGAGAGGATAACCAATGCAGCTGAAACCAATCTGCTTCCATCTTCTGACAGCATCTGTGGTTTTGTAGCTTTTATTCCTGGGCTCCCTGTCAATTTAGGATTTAGTTCTGGGAGCTGTCTAACTAGAATGCATACACACAATTCCAGTGTTGCAAAGACCAAAGACTTCCCAGGCACAAGTCCACCTGTGTCCTTTCCCTCTCCAAACTCTGGCAGGGTTTCTTTTTCAGCAGCCCCATCATCAACTAAAAGACAGAAAGAAATAATGTTGAAAAAATGCCTCATAAATGTTTGCTTTGCTTCTGACAGATGGCAATTTAGCTCATTTCTGTTGTAGGCAACACACTTACATGCACAAGTCTCAGGTGCTAAAAACTGAAAGAGAAAGCAGTTATGAAGGTAAAGGCAGCTATCTAATATGATTTCCTAATGCAATGGATCAAAAGAAATCCTTGGTAACCTTTTTAGGTCAACGCCCTAAAATATTGTCAGGTTAACTCCTTGAGGTTGATTATGTGACCTGATGGATAGAGCTTGAGTACTGACTTTGACCTTCATTATTGGTAATGATTGGGTAAAAAAAATAGGGACCAAGTTTCCCATGTCTTAAAGAATACTAGTCCAGGACTGACTACCTCTGAACTTGTTTTAGATGAAAGAAGATGTACTTGAAGTTTCAAATCTACTACACTATATTGGGTTTTCTGATATATGTAGTCAAATATAAGTGATAAACTTTCCAATACTGAATTACACTTGTGAACAAGTTCTTTAATCACTTTGCAAAACCTAGGCGATGGAAAATTGTCAGTAGTTCTTTTCATGTACATTAGTAAACAACAAAATAAGTACTCACTAAGTGTAAGGCATTTTTTTTTTCTTCTAGGGTTAAGAGTCCCATTTTTCCAAGGAATAATAGTTTGGCTATTGACTAAACTCAAGTTAACATATAGATGTTATCCAGAGATGTTTCATTTGTACTACATGCAATAGATTATCATAACCACATGAATTCTATAAGCAATACTTAAAAAAATGATGCTATGTGATAAATTTGGCATTATGGGTCAAAATTCACCTTCTGCACTTCGTCTTTTCTCCTTCACATGTTCTTGAGCTGCACAGATGATCTGCCTTACCACTTCAAGTGAAGCCAATTGAATGGAAGGTGATTCTCTAGTCAAAATAACTCGATGTAGTACATTCAACAACTCGATACCCAAGTCCTATCAAAGAAAAGATTTAGGGGAGACTCTATTAGAAGTGACATATTTCCTTTTATTTTTAAACACCAATGTTAAATGCCATGACAAAATTCAGAAAAAAGAGAATATAACAAATCGCTCACAAATAATAAAGGTGTTAATGCAATAAAGTTATATGACATTTTTCTACTTTAAACCAATTACATACTGGCTTTTGTCCTATCTCTTTCCTTTTCCAAATCCTACAGGAGAAGGCACTATGACACAGGTACTGAACTGGTAAAACAGTTCAGAAAAGAAAATTTTTGTAAACACTTCTAACTAAAGAAAGAACATTCCCAAAACAAGACAACAATTTTGGCTAACAGAATATGAGCTCTGCCATGTAGATTCCCACCTTATGATTAAGGTTTTCTAGTATAATAAAGAATTATGGAGAAGTATGGCATTGAAAGTGGATTACAAGTGAATAAGCATGGAATGGATATCTAAAGAATAAAATACAATGGACAAAAACTATTTCATTTTCTTATTTTTTCAGTACTCTGGTGACTTTCTTTAATCTTTCAAAATTACACAGTCTGTATTTTTTAGAATCTAGAAGTCAATGATAAAAATTTGACACACTGATGATGCTAAGGGTTCTTGGGAGAGCAGTTAAAGGAAGTGTCATACTTTGTACAGAGATCCTTTCACCATGGTCACAACTGGGCCAGATAATGGTGTGTGACTGTCCCTGTGGGCCAGTTCTTAAAAACCCTGGAGGGAGAATTCTGCCAACAGGAATACATGTAGTAGTATTAGGAACAGATAGCAACTACACAAAACCAATAGATTTTCTCTGGGAAACTGGAATATAAGATACAGATGTATGTATAAAGAGCAGGGTGCACTGTAACAGAGAGAGCAAAGAAAGGAATGCCACATGTAACTAGTAGCTACTGTAGAGGACAGTATAATACAGAATCTTCCCATCATCCCGGGTCCACTAAAGAGCATCTTTACAGAGTAGTGAGTTGGTGGCAACAGAAATAAGTGCGGCAGAAGCAGAAAGAGAGAGTGGTAGTCAGAGGCATGATTGCTCCTGAGTAAGCATATGATTGCTCCTAGTGTTCCTGGTCTAAGGCCTAGCGGTGCCTTTTTTTTTTTTTTTTTTACTTCTCCGTGTTTATGCTTTCACTCTAGTAATCTGAACATGTTTCTGTCCCTGTTCCTTGAAATCTACAGAAGTCTAACAAAAAACAAGAAATCACCTGATCACTGCCAATTTTAGATCTGAGCCAAGGAACATCTAGAAGGGCCTGTAATGCATGTAAACAAGCAGCAATGCTTTCCATGGTTGCATCTGAGCGTAAGGAACATAGAAATTCCACACTGATTCCTGTATGAGCAGAAAAAGAGGTTTTTTTGAGATTCTTAGTTTATGAAGTTAAATAACTGATTTTCTGTTTTGATATGATATACAAATAAGCTTAGTAAAAAGGTAATTGAAATAAACACAACAAATTCAAGACTAAACAGTAAGTGATACGGCAAGTCTTTTTAATAGTTTGCTTTCATCTACATATACACAAACAGTAATCTCTACTATGCATATGAGCTATTGAGTAGTTGCTATGAAATAGTTCAAACATGCAAAACTGCAATGAAACTGCACTCGAGGGACCTCCTGGTGGTGCAACAGGTTAAGTGGCAGCACTATGAAGCTTTCCGCAGTCACTGCAGCACCAGTTCAATACCCAGCCAGGGAGCTTCCCATATGGTGCAGCAGACCTCTCCTGTCTCACCCACTGCTCCCCTCAGCAGTGTACTTCAATCAATCTGCCTGTTCTGCTCCCCACTCTCTGCTGAATCCTCTCACCCCCCAACACCTCTGGCGTATACCCCAGCTTGTATATGCAGAAATAAATAAATAAATCTTTTAAAAAAAAGAGAGACAAACTGCTCTCCTATGACCCAGGGATTCTAAGGAAACATAAATTAAAATAATAATAATAAAAAGAAACTGCACTAGAGAACATAACATGTAGAGTTTCACAACTGTATTTAGACATGGTACTTTACATGTATTATTTCATTTCATTCTCACAATACCTGATGAAGCAGGTACTACTCTTTCTGAAGTAGGATAACAGCACATAAAGCTTAAGCAACTTAGTTTGCTCAAGGTCTGTTGCAATGGTGTACACATCAAGATTTGAAGTTAGGTAAGTGAACTGCAGTCTATGCTCCTAATAACTCTGCCATCCTTGAGTCTATGAAAATTTATTTTAAAAAGGCTCCTGCCTCAAGGCAAATGGAAACAAAATTTTAATATGCCCAAAGATAAAGGAAATCTAGTCATGTCTGTCTTGGGAAGGAAGGATAGAAGTTATATCATTCTTTCTTAATTATTTAGCTTCATAACCCTCATATTTCCTTAATCAATAATTTCTTTATAGGTTATGATCTAATGAGTTATTTTCCCAGAACTAACTTAAATATGAAAAACATTCCACTAATTTTAGAAACCACTTTAGAAAGACACATTAATTTAAAATTGAAGCTTCAGGAAACCCAAAAAATGGGTTAAACTTAATAAATCTCAAAATATCTTTCATTTTTGACCTTAATCTATATCTTTAAGCATGTTTTCTTGAACCTTGTAGTCCTTGAGAACAGGAGGAGAAACCTATCAGTATATCAATTTTTTTTTTTTTATATTACACTGAGAAATTCAGAACATCTGTCAATACCACTTGGATCTTTTAAAAATCATGTAGAAAGAACTAGGGTTCTCCTGTAATTTCTATAATTCATTCAACTTGATGCTGAAGCCAATTTGTAATTGGATTCTCTATACAAATATAAAAAAGCTTTCAATCTTATAAAATGTATATATTATACTCAATTATATCAAGGCTATCACTAATATTTAACAAATAATGAGATGACTGATTTTACCGAGAGCTGACAAGAGTCTAACAATAACAGACAATTCAAGAAAAACGCTGTAGTCAGAAGCTTGTCTTTTACTGACCTAGAATAAGATGGAACCTATCAGTGTAGACATCCTCAGGGGACTTGACTGTAGCCCCAGACGATGAACCCTGACACATGGAAGTTGGTGTTACAGGTCTTGAGAGATTAGATGCTCCTTCATCTGAGTCAGCAACAACAAAGTCTGTACTGGTAAGCCACAATGCTGTAGCATGGAGGATAAAGGCCCAGGAGTTGTAATAATGCAATTTTGCATTTTCACTAGTCTCTGCTGTGTAGAAAGCACCACCTACAAAAAGGGGGAAGCAAATAGTTTCAAGAGTAATAAGAGATCAATTCATACTATAATTTTTCTTTTCTGTGTTCATGGACCATTTTCATGGACCATTTTCATCATTTTGAAAGTTCTTTTGTGACTTTTCCAGTCAGTACCCTACAGCTCAAGGCAACTACTTTCTGACTTTTATTTCCAAGGGTTAGTTTCACATGTTCTTGAACTTCCTATAAATGGCAAACCACACAGTATGCACTGGCTTGTGTGTGAGTTTTGTTCAGCAATGCTTGTGGGGATTCATCCACGCTGCTAGCTTATCAATATTTTGTTATCAAATGTTTTTATTTATCCTGGGAGTACAATCACTGGGTTAGAGGATTGATGTATCTTTACAACTTTTAAGAAATGTGCAGGCTACATCTTCACTTTTTATTTTTAATCGTAAAGTATTTTAAAACAAATATGTGATACATACATTCATATTTAAAACAAGATTAATACCTACCTCCCAGATTAATATTAACATTTATTTGCCTTTCTTAAAATCTCTTTCTTTAAAGTCCACAACTCTGTTGCACCATATAATCCAGACCCTCTTGTAACTACTTCCTCAAGTTAGTGTAAAGCACTCCCAAGTATGGCCTTAAACTTGGACAACAGATGTTTAAATTCATAAATAATGTGTGCATTTATACACTAAAAGGCATCATACTGTATGTGTCCTTTTTACCTTTTTTCTCACCTACCATTATGGTGATGTGTAATGGCAGAAGATGTAGAAAGAAAGAAACATGCTGCTGGTGGGTATTACACATTGTTATAACCACTTTGAGGAGTAATTTGGCACCACTACCTTGTAAGGTAATATGAGCATGGCTTATAACTTAGCAAATCAATTTGTGGGTGACTACACTGAAGGAATTCTCACATGCCTATTCTATGAATGAAAATTATTCTGGGGAAAATGCTTCAGATACACATTACCTGCTGAAGGGGAAGGTTTCAAAACACAAGTTACTGAAAGTCATTCTAGGAATTACGTAAATATTTTACTTCTTACCTTCAACAGGAAGCTGGGAGGAAAATTCTGAAGGCAAAGTTAGGAGAGCAAAATCCTGAAGTGCAGCAAGCCAGAGTCTACTTAGTGTGCCCAGGTCTGTGTGGACTAAGTCAAGGAGTCCATCTGATGAATATGACCCATTTCTGACACTTTCTTCTGAACAGGTAGTAGTCTTCAAAGGTTGTTTGTGGTTTTTATATTTTTCTACAGCAATTACATAGACCTGGTGAAAGTTAAATTGTAAATAGAAAAATCTTGTACCCACTGAAAAGATGCTATGCTTTTATAGAGCTAGATTTAACTTTGAACATAACAGACTCGAAATGCATTATGATACCAAGAAGGTATACATTTGTAACCACATACACATCACTGGGATAGAAAAATCCAAAAGTATTAACCTCAGTGAGATCCACTGGGAATAATAAATTACTGACAAATATTGCTGCCACTCTACAATTTTACAACTATGACAACTATAAGTAAATAATGACAACACTCTTTCACTAAGCCTGATGATGGCCTTACAATCCATGTGAATACACAGCCATCACTGAATTAAAAAAATCTGAACTACTGAAAACATTTTCTTTCAAAGGACTATAAAATGTTGAACTATTCAAGATAGTACACAACATTGGCAATCCTTTTATCCACAGCTCTAAAATCCAAAAAAACCTCTGAAAAAATGTTTGTAGGAAACTAACCGAGCGGCAAAATTGAACTTACATGAAGTTATTTATAATCTCTATTCAACACGGGTTGTATATTCAAACATTTTACTACAGATATATTAACACATTGTTTGCGGGTAGTTTTTATTGCGTGCTAACAGGTGGTGCGGGCCATTTTTGCTAATTTTTTAAGTATTAAAAAAAACATATTTATGCATTACCTGCATTCTACCGCTAGTCTACAAAAAACGTATTAATAGGTGTCCCGTGCTCTACCACCAGTCAACGTAAAACGTATAAATACGTTTCCCGCATACAACGTGTTAATGTGCTTGATTGCAGATTCTATGGTATTTTTTTGGGACATCCTGCATGGATACATGGAATTTGCTCAATATTACTTTTCAAAAGTCCCTGAAATTCTGAATCCCAAGTACAGCTGGCTTCAAAGATTTCAGATAACAGATTATGGACCTTAATCACACAGAACCTGTTGGTCAGCCATCATCTTTACTGAGAAAAAAATAGGAAGAGGCAATGCCCTTAAGCAAAAGAATATACATTCAATTTATAACAAAATATACTATATGAGCAGAGAGTTATTTGTAAAATAGGTTACAGCAATTACAGGATTTGTTTGCTCTGCTAAAAGCATATTTAAAGTATTTAGTTAGAACTGACTGTTAAATAACACCAGACCTACCTTATTAAATCTAGGCAGAATTACTTTCTAACTAAGGTTTGTCAAAAGCAGAGGTTTTATAATTTTCAGGTTTTAACTATCTCTAAGGAGGAAATCACTTCTTACATATTGGTTAATTCTCTCAAATGCAATCTGAAACCAGAGACTTTCATTAAAATGATAAATGAACCAAATTTGGCCAAGTTTGGTAACTTCTGAAGCTGAATGGCATGTATGCATTCACTACATTACATTTTATCTACTTTCTGGACAGTCTATCTACTTTAATATACGAGTGAACAAAACTGCAAATTTTTAACCAATATATATAGCTTTCCTCCTGATTAGAAAAGTAAAGAAAGTTCAGCATTTTCCCGTAAGATTTCTTTATTCTTGGAAAAGAAAATGAATTATTTATATTCAAAGTCATTTCATTAAATAATATTATAAAAAAACAGTATCTATTACGAAGTTCACACAACACAAACAAACCTTATTTCTAATAATTCAGATTTTAATAAAAGTTGACTCCCATATGCTATTGTAATATCTCCCTGGCTCATAACTGCCCCTGGCTGAAAGCAGCAGATAATAGACAGTGGAAAACACTTCAGAAAGTTGTCTTTTGTTAATCTTAAAAATGGGACTTATTTGTCTTTTAAATACTTTCAGTACATTTCCTAAGGTATTTATTAACAACTTCCAAACTTTCAGTTATAAATACTAACCTCTGCCCAGGCTTTTAGCACAGCTAAGATCTCCATGGTAGAAGCACTTTCATTATATATGTAACTTAAAGCTTCTTTTCCAGCCTGAATTTTTGTTAATGATGAAACAAGCAACTGATGAACTCTTCGGAGATCATTAAGGTCACTTACAACTCCACTTGCTATCCAGGCACTGCAAACCTGGTTTTTAAGAAAATCAAAAGTTACATTTAAAAATTATAGATATTGTCCTCTCTGTGAGTACAGAAGAGCTGAACCATATCTGGAGAATTCACTCACTGAAATCAATTTGCTATCAAGAGACCCAACAGGATGCTGCTGATAATCAAACACCAGCATTTCATGAGAAATGAAAAGTAGGATGGAAGGAAACTAGTACTAGCAAGTATATAACCGAGGAGTTAGATGTTATTAATATGGAGAAATGAAGTCATGAAAGATACCACTTTCATAAGTGTTGGGATTAACATTTGAATTAAATCTCGAATCTTCATCTTATTTTAATGCCAAAGGTTTACTGCATGATTAATATAACTGTTGAAAGATAAAGCATGTGGCATTTAAAATCCCAATGAAGATTTTGATTCTTTTAAAGACATTTAAAATTTTACTGAGCATTTGTAAAAAATTCTGTCTCACTTGAAATAAAAATTTAAGCTATCCAGAAATACCCTTTTTACCCTTGTCTCCATGACATAGAGAAAAATTTCAGTTTGACAGTTCACAATGTTGCTGAGACTAAGGGTCAATAGGTAGTTGCTTAAGTTGCCAGTAGGAATTTAGATGGCAAATCCTTATTAAATACTCTCTAACTCAGCAATTCAATTTTGGGTCACCTCAAAGATACACTCTGATTCAGTGAAATGACCTGTGCAGAAGGTCATTCACTGCAGCACAATCTGTAACAGGAAAAGATGAAAAAATCCATATATCCACCACTGGTTAAATAAATTATGGTAGTGGGCCTCCCTGGTGGCGCAGCGGTTAAGTGCTGCGCTATGGAGCTGTCGGCAGCGGCGACGCGAGTTTGACGCCCAGCCAGGGAGAATCCCACATGGTGCGGCAGACCTCTCCTGCCTCGCCCGCTGCTCCCCTCAGCAGTGTATTTCTGATCTGCCTGTTCTGCTCCCTGCTCTGTCTCTGGTGAACCCTCTTGCCGCCCCATGCCTCTGGCCTGTACCCCAGCTTGTATGTATAAATAAAAAATAAATCTTAAAAAAAAAATAAATTATGGTAGTTATATACTGGAGTACCAGGCAGTTAAATGAAAGGAAGAAGAAATTCTCTAAATTCAAAAAGTAAAGGAAAAGGAGCATCTGTGATAAATGGTTAAACAACTAAAATGTAGACAGTTGTTATCAAATACAAACTGAGGAACTGTTTGTAAGAGCTACTTTTTAATAATTTTAAAGCATTTACCTGACATGCTTTAGCAGTGACATTAGGTGGTGTCTCTGAAGTGAAGGCTGGTCTAAGTGCTGCTCCTACCTGGCAAGAAATTATATGAGGTATCAAACATGAATAAGATAGCACAAGCTCTCTTTTTAAATTAACGGTATTTAAAATATATTTATAGTAGGTAATGGACGCCTATTGCTTTTGCCTGCCCTGCATATTTCCCCGTTTTTAGAGAACAGCATCCTAATTTTCCTTTGGGGAAACTTCTCTTTCCATTAACTCTTAACTCTATGTTATTGCTATAGAGTTGTCAGCACTGGTTGGCTTCAGCTACCCACACTGGGATAAAGGAAGTTCTCTTTAAGATTTTTGCTGTTAGTACTGGGAAAGAAACATTTTCTCTATATAAGACTCTGGATGCTAAGAGAACCATCGTTTGACAACTTGACAAGAGCAAAATTGAGACTAAAGCCTGTATAGAAGAAAACGATACCAAGACTCCTGAAAACAACTTTTCTTTTCTGCTGAAGTAAGTTGTAACTGTACTTCTATCATTTGCAATTTTAAGAGGGTTAAAAATATAACTGTTAATTAAGCTGAATTATATAACGTTTTATTCTAATAGTTCTATGTAAATTCAGTCCCTTCCTTTTGCCTTCTCTCTAAACAAACATTGGCATAGCCTGCTGGGAAGATGTGATGGAGACTACTAACTAATCAGTGGAATGCTCAGTTCGGGTCCCCTTAATTGCTAGTGATGAGAAAGCTGCCTCTGAATCATGAGAAGTCTCTTTGAATAATGCTGCTGGAGGACTACATGTAATGTGTGTGATGTGGTATGTGCTAACTGTTATCTTCCTTTGCTTCCTAAATTGCTCAACACACCAATAAAACACCATTAGTTAAAAAGGATTACAGAACCAGTAATAGAATCCTGAATTCTTTTCTTAAGTTCAGGATACCCCTACAAAAAAACCCCCAAAAGATTTCACATATAATATTCTATTCTAGGAGTAGTGGCTTGGAGATAAAACTTGCATGTGGGGCTTAATTGGAATATTTAGTAATGATTTAGTGTTAGGTTTATTCAGACATTTTTGTGAAGATTTCATTACCAAATTACTAAGTTTTTATTTTATTTTATTTTTTTACCAAATTACCAAGGTTTTAATTATGAAAATTAACACTTGAAGTTAAAAAAGACTTGTTTTACGTGCCATTTTTCTTTTACTTGAAGATTTCTTCAAACATATACATTTTCTATGTACTGACCATACTGATGACATATTAGCAGCGATATACACTCATTTATCTATTAAGAGGTGACATGCCAATTGGTTTCACAGACTTTTTATCTGGAGTTAAATCAAATTGTCTTACAGAGAAGTGCTTACATTGGCTTGGTACTGTTCCAGAATTACATGACCTGGAAACTCTGGTTCTGGAATAGCTGCAAATCGCCGAATAACAACTAACAGCATTTCAAGGCCAGAAAGACGAAGCTGGTCACTGTGGTCTGTGGCTGCCATAAAAGCCATACGAACTAAATCGGCAAGATGTAGCACCAAAAAGTCATCTACAAGAATAAAACACAGTTTATCAAGAAAGAGAACATGCTAGAAATATTATATATGTTAAGTGATAAAACCAAAGGCAGAAATAGCATTCTTTAAACCAGTGCTAACAGTAAATTCAATAAAAATTTTGTTTAGGCTTTGGGAAAAATATTTTAAAAAGTGCTTAGGAGACATTAGGCTTTGATGAATTTGGTAGTAATTTATTCTCTCATAGCAAGTTGAAGCGAAAAGTTAATGATCCTTTTTTTTTTTTTAAAAAAAGTAAGTCATAGTTCTTTATATGGATTAGATTACCTTTTGTGAGTCTTATGCAACACATACAAATTATGGGAATATAAACATTTCCAGCTATAAAATTTTAAATGAGAATTTCTCTCATTCTTACAGCACATTCTTTGATCTAACAATTCTACTGGGGAGAGATGTAAGAAAAGTTAATAATAAAGCCCCATAAAGTATTTAGAGTTACAGCTAAACTTTACCTTAAAAAAAAAAAAATTATTTATTTATACATACAGACTGGGGTACAGGCCAGAGGCGTGGGGGTGGCGAGAGGGTTCGCCAGAGACAGAGTGGGAAGCAGATCAGAAATACATTGCTGAGGGGAGCAGCAGGCAAGGCAGGAGAGGTCTGCCTCACCATGTGGGATTCTCCCTGGCCAGACGTTGAACTTGCACGCTGCCGACAGCTCCACAGCGCAGCGCTCAACCGCTGCGCCACCATGGAGGCCCTAAACTTTACCTTTATTTAAGACTAAGTCAAATAAGAGTAGTTATAGGTCACACTGAGGAAACCAAATCATCTTAGTAAGTACCAATTATAATTGTATTTGGGAACACAGGAATGAGTTAGTATAATATACTAATTTTATACTTATCAGTATCTAGCACAGTGCTCATGACAAATAAGAGATTCAACAAATGCTTGAAAAATCATTAAAATAGAGATATTAAATTCATTCTCTTAGACTGGCAACAGCAACATTATGCTCTATAATTTTTTAATCTGGTAAAGATTATTTCCAAGGCATTTTGATATCTACACTATGTTTGAATACATGTGCTTAAATGAGTTAAAAAACTTAGACACCTAACCACAAAACACATATTTAGGTTAAACATAATAAAATAATAAAGAAAGATGAAGGAAAAATGATTTTACAATTAGGTCTCATTACACTGAGGTAGCCTTAAACATTTAGGTAATAGACATGAAACCAAAATTGCTTTAAATTATAATTCAGAAAATAATTCTACAAACTGGCTAATGCACATAGCACTTTCTAACAACATGACTATTCGCTATAAACTTAACTCACTGAACATGTCCACTAAACAAAAGTGAATGTAAATTTAAGAACTGACATTCATTAATCATAAAAACTATACTTAATCATTAAAAATATACTAAACACATGTTAGATACATACTGTGGTGAAGTTTCATAACTGATCTGGAAGAATAAAAACTATCCTTTAAATTTTTTTAAATTAATATTTAAAAATATAAACAGAGAACATTTCAATGCATTTCACTTGGTCTTTTCAACATTATATTACTTACTTCTTGAATCTCTTTTTTTCATTTCTTGTGCTAAACCAATGTCAAAATGTGCACTATTTGCATTCTCACACTGGTTAATTATCCTACAGACACACTCAGCAGCAAAGACTCTAGTAGCCCACCGGGGATTGGTAAAAGGATGGAATTTGTCATCATTTCTGGTTGTCAGAACTGAAGCATCATCTCCTTTATCTCCTTCCTCTTCTTGCATTGTGTCCACACAAGTTACAGTAGTAAAGTCTTTTATCAAGGGAGAAAAAATTGCAATTACAATAAATTGGAAGATATGTTTATAAAGGAACACAAATGACTTCAAATTCAGACTAGTGTTAATCAATACATCTTTTAACAACATCAAAAAATCATGTCTACAAACTATAGGTAACAGTGGTCTCTTAAAGAAATGTTTTAGTTATTTTATGTCAAAATGACAAAGTCCTTAAATTCTACTCAAAGTGAAAAACTGAACATGATGGATATTGGGGTAATTATAATCTCTGTGTATGTAGATACATATACTCAAGTTCTCTGGTGGGAGTGTGATGCAATGTTCTGGAGATATTTTTTTAACACTGGGATTGTGAATGGATTTCAGAGGTTGAAAATGACTGCAAATATTTTTGTTAGCATAGACCATTGCTGTCATTATATTCTCAAATTTTCTTGATGGGCAGAGTCACTAAGTAGTAAATTATTGCCTCTCTATATTAACTGTTATTTATTAAAAGTTTAATCTGACTCAAAGAACTGGTGCTCTAAACAAACTAACCTGTTTTTCTTAAAAACATTCACATTTATTTTTTCTCTATATTCCATATATATTTTAAAAATATGTGTATTTCAAATTAGCTACTGAGTATAGTGGGAGGTTAGACTTATAAAGTCATGCAGGCTAAGGTTTGAATTCATCTGTGTGTATATCTTTGGGTAAGTTACTTAACCTTTCAAAGTCTTGCTTTCTCTTGTGTAAAATAGAATACTACTACCTATTCAAAGAATGGTTAAAGTATTAAATCAGATAAAATACATACAGTACCTGGAACAGAACTGGTTTCTTTCTTCATATTTATTTTTTCTCTTACTCCAAGTATACAGAGTTTAAGACTCTAATACATCTTTTTTAGTAATAATTACCTTGTACTAGCAAAAACAATGGGAAAGAACACTATTTCCTAACACTACTTGAATTTAAATGAAGTGTGGAAAAAATAGCTAGCTCAAAATGTCCTAACTTTGGTGAGTTTTCTCTATGTTGATTTGAGGAAATCCCTCTAATCCTTACTGTGTGTGTGTGTGTGTGTGTGTGTGTGTGTGTGTGTTTGAAAAAAAGGTGCCATTGTAAGTTAGCATAAATAATGACTCTACATTTTAATTTTATACTGGAAAGTCATATAAGACAAATCAAAAGAGGGGGGGAAAACAGGTGCAAATAAGTGTTGGATTTAGAATATTCAAATCAAAAAGTATTCTAAAACATTAGAATTTTCTGTTGAAGAAAGCAACAAGGAATTACAACCCCAAATCCGAACAACATAAATTGGTCACTGTTAAACAATTTTATATAATGTTTTACTTTTAATTTTATTATTTCAAAATGTAATCACTGATACATACCAGCAGATGCAGCCAGTACATCTTTACAAAGCTTTAGCCAAAAGGAGAGTTTATCCACTGCCATAGATGTGAGCATATGATTTAAAGTCTCTTTGATATCATGGCATAATCTCTGATCTGTCTCTTTGTCTAGTAAGGTCAATAATGCCCCTTCAAGGCCCACTTCTCTGATGTTAGCATCTGACAAGAAGAAAATCGATGATCTAAGTAGTACAGAAAAGAAAACTGCCACATGAGAAGCACACACATTCAGCTGTTATTAAAACATTATGTGCAAATACATTTAAAGAACTAGTCCAAATACTGTCCTTTAACAGTATTTGTGGGAGATCTACTTTAGTTGACTATAAAAGTTCAGAATTATTTATGATACTGCACAGTGTTTTTTCCTACAATGTCACTGAAAGATAAATCTTTATTAATAATTATTAACATGAAAAGTACTAATTCGAAAGAAAACCTGCACGCCTATGTTTACTGCAGCGCTATTTACACTAGCTAACATATGGAAACAACCCAAATGCTCCAAAACAGATGAATGGATTAAAAAGATGTGGTATATCTATACAATGTAATACTACTCAGCAATCAAAAAAAGATAAAACTCATGCTAACTGTGGCCACATGGATGAAGCTAGAAGGGAATAAGCTAAGCAAAATAAGTCACAAGGAAAAAGACAAATATAGGACGGTTTTCACTTTTATGTGGAAGATAAACTGAACAAAGGGTCAGGAAAAAGACAAAACTTTCAAGCTGACCACAGATCTGAGGCAGACGGCAGGGGAGAAGAAGGGAGAGGGGCAAAATGGGAGGGAAGAGCACAAGGGACTGTGGTAATGGATCAGGAGTGCTATTCTATGGTGGTAGGAGAACTACAGGGACTACACCAGAGGGAAGAAATGAAATAGTTAATTAACAACAATAGTCAATTAATAGTTAATTAACAATAGTATAATTAATAATGATGCAAAAAATAAATTATTAAAAAATTATTAATGTTTTCCTTAAATCAGGTAAATCTTTTATCCAATTAACATTCAAATTTATAAAATTTATACAATATTTTTTGATATGATTATTTTGTACGCTAAAGTTAATTTTTAATAAATAATCATAAACTTTATTCTGGTATAAAAGCTTTATATTTATTAACATGGGAGTGTGTGTGTGTGTGTGTGTGTGTTTATGAAAAAATGAGAATCATAAAGGTAGTAAGTATGTGAATCTATGTGTTCACTGCATTCTTGTTTCCTTGGGTTTGAAAAACTACAAAATTAAAAAAGAAATTGTACAAGTTCTTTCCTGTAATTTACTCACATAACTAACTCACTTATTCTGAGAACATGTACACACATGTTTAAACAATCAAAGCATAAAGCAACATATATAATTTCAGTGATGAAAATAAACTCAACATCACTTTGGGAAGGATAATTTACATTCATTATCAGGGACAAAAATTTCTTTGGTTAGGGTAAATAAACACAGAAAAATTTTCAAATGAGTTCTGCAACCCGTCTGATGCTTACTACACAAATTCACAGGTGGATTAACCTATCAGAGCAAAAGTTTTAATATAATAACAAAACTGTGATTTTGTAATTTAAAGAGCTGAGCATGATAGTGAAACACATTATAGATCTCAGAGCTTTAAATATTGGAAGGTTTTGTGAAGTCTGACACCTGCTAAAAGTACTTTGGACACTATAACATGTAAGTATAAGATATTGCCATTACATTTTGGAAACTTGTTTAAGTTACAAGCATGTGGGTTACTCACATAATTTTAAAATTTAAAATGATACATACTTAAAATAAAACTTACTGGCTAAGAAATCCTTCAAATCAACTCTAAGACACAGAAGAAGGGACATAAAAATTCTAACTTGGAGCAGACCCATCTATAGTGTATTTTATTAAACAGGATTTCAAGGGGAGATAGATACATATGATAAAATATTTAAGGGTTAAAACCAATTTCAACTAGTGTGAAAAAACTTACTCTAAACCAATGATTCTCAAACTTCAGTATACGGTATCACAGGATTGGTAAAACCACAGATTGTGAGCACAGACTGCCATGCTCTACTCTTAATTTCTGGTTTAGCAGATTTGGGATGGGCCAATAATTTGCACTTCTAACAAGTTCCCAGGTATGATGGATGGAGATCTCAGTTTGAGAACCACTGTTCTAAACCAGTAATGGAAATGGCTGGAATAAAAATTGTTAGGAATTGTCTCCAATAGATTTGAGACATATTTTAAAATTCTGTTTTAGACACTCATGTTTACATGAAGATTTAAGATTAAAACAGTCATCTGAGATGGATATAATGTTGATAAAATTACCTAGAGCCAACTCTTCTCTGTAATTCTTAGCAAGCATAACAGCATGTTCTGAAACTTCAGTTGCTTCTCTCTGCACAAGCTGACGCAAACAAGCCAGTACTGCTCTTCTTAATAATAAATAAGGACTACAAAGATTTACCTGAAAAATACCATGTAGGGAATGAAAGAGCTGAAATTCTTGGTGGCATTCCATAACTCTAATGGACATGAAATGGACCCTTCCTACTTTGGTCCAGCCCATCAATTGGGCTAGTCACAATTTATTAAATACATAGAAACTTCGTTAAACTATTCTAGTACATATTTTCGATTGTGTAACTTAGAAATAGCATAAGGAGGAATACGTGTGCCAGATAATGCAATATTTATAAACAAATCCAAGCAAAAGACTCTTGACAGTGTTAGAAGACACAAAATTTATGAAATAGTTTTAAAAGATGAAATATACAGTTGACAAAGAATTTATTTGCAGTTTATACACATGTGCTCATGCAGCTATATTGTGTTTTAGAATTCTCTTCAGTAGAAATTTATGTAAGTTCATATAAACAATATAGCATACTGATTAGAATGGAGGCTCTGGACTCAACTCTCAGTTTGAGTCCTAGATCCACCACTTACTGTGTGACATCGAGCAAGTTATTTAATGTCTCTGGTGCACTGGTTTTCTCATCTGTTAAATGGAGGTAACAATACCCCCAACCTTACAGGGCAGCTGTAAAGTTAACATAGGAAACACGCTAAGTGCCTATTTAAGTATAATACTTGGCAAATAGGAAGTGCTCAACAAATGTTAGTTATGATTAATGTCGTCTCTATTAATAGTATTGTATTCAGATACCATAGAGAATAAATGCATTTTAAACAAATGCATTTTACTAAGAGCAAAAGCGTTTTTATTCCGAAAATATATTCACCAAAAATGTTCTCTAGAGACAAATAATGTAGGCAGCAAATTCTATATATGTGTATATCTACTTACAAATGGATATATATGTACATAGATATACACATACATTAGAGATGACCAGAATGACTCAATGCTTCTGAATACAAATTCTTACTATGTGATTTCATATGTAGAATTAAGTCTAGAGCTTTGACATTTTGTTCTAACTAAGAAAGTAAAGACCAGTTTGGTGTAGTCTATGACAATGCATGTGTCTTAAGATACGGACTTTCAAAGCAAATTTGAAAAACAATGGCAAAATTTTATAGCAATCTTAAGAACTGGTGTATGTAGGAAAACCAGAACTGAAGTAGTTGAATTTGTTGAAAAGAGCAGAGGCTGAATTCTGAGAAAAAGAGTAGGTAGAGGGAAGTGGCTTTGCAATGGAGCTGAAATATAAAGGGAGCTAAATCTGAAATTTTATCAAGCTAAAAGACTAAGTTTGTGAATATCTAATCAGTGAAACGAATGAATGAATGAATTTTTGCTATAAAATTTTGCCATGGGAACTACTTTATAAAAATGTTCTATTATGCCCTCAAGCGATATCATGAAGTGAAAAGTGGGAATAGAGGAATGCCATTCACAGACAAGTCTGAAGGTAACGTCATTCCTATCACGCTGAAGAACTCTATTGTTAGAAACTAGTACAGAGGGTAACACAGAAGTTAAAAAATGAAAAGATTAAGTTTATTCATGTTCACAATTGAGGCTGCTTTTACCAATAATGACAAAAAAGCACTGTACAAGACAATTTTAAATAAAAGTTAATGCATTTGCTAGTTATTTTAACTGGAGTCTTACAAGCGGATAATATAAGGCCAGGTGCAGCATTTATTTAAGCTGGTCATACAATCTTTTTAGAAAAAGCATGCTTGAAAGTACTATCTACTTGCTTGATAGAAAAAAGATTGAAGATCGTCACAAAGCAAAATGGGATACTTAATATCTCTATGTCATTCTCCAGCATTTATATTGAGTAGAAGAATAGAGTGGGTTAAGGCAAACAAACCAAGCAGGCAAAACACAAAAAATAAATCAAACTACAATTACAATTCCTTTATGAAATAAATATGTTCAATAAAAATGACATAAAATTAAATGCAAGGAATGAGTGCACCAGTTAGGGGGATTTGTTTATACTGGTATGAAATAAACACCATGTAACATGCTATACAGACGGGACTTTTGCAGGAATGGTTAGCTTATTAGACAAAGAGATGCAGAAGAAAACAAGAACATCTACAACCAAAAAAAAAAAAAAA